>JAEMWC010001257.1:0-175000 GCA_016490735.1 Pachyseris speciosa | reverse complement strand
TCAAGCAGGTTTTAGTACTGAATTCAGATTATCGAATTTATGTTACACGTTGATAAAAGCCCACTTTGTTTGTTCAGGCTGGAGGCTGAAGCTGACCTCATGTTGATACAAACCTCTCTGTTGGACTAGTTACACTGTATCATAAGAACAGCATGATTGACACGAGGAAAACAGCGAGGTATGTGAAAAAACAAGGTCACCGCCAGCCTCGTTTCCATTCATAGGCCAAGTCACTGAACATGCTATTGTAAAAATGGGCTGTTGCATTCTCAGCCACCTGGCCTATGAATGGAAACGAGTCTGGAGGTGACCTTGTATTGATACAAACCTCACTGCTTTTCTCATGTAAATCAAGTTATTCTTATGCAACGTTTGCATGAGACAGGTTTTTATCAAAACAAGGTCACCTCCTAGCCTCCCTCCCAATTAAACGCCAGAGGTCACTGAACACATAACTGTAAAATGTGCTAATGTTTTAAACGCTATGATTACCTGACTTATTACGTCAAAGACACGAACATCCTGAATATAAGTTTATAATTATTTGAACACACAGTGAAATACGAGCTCAACATACGCGCATATTACATATATCTGTTGATTCCTTATACACAATTATGAAAATGAGATTGATGCCCGTTATAGCTAGTATAAATCCATAGCTAAACTTGTATCACCCATCCCACCCTGACCTAAGTCATTGAAGATTTGTTTTGTTCCCCTCGGCTCTTTTAAGTTTCGCTCATTTCAAACGGACGGATCATTATCTCCACAAAGATACTAAGGTTTTATGTTGGTGGTAGTTTCAAAGTGCCCGACAATAGTGCGAGTTTGCACCATTAAATTCTTTTCTTGTAGCATTCTGTATTTCAAAGGTAACGTGACTTTTTTATACGAATCGCAAAGTCACGTTCATGTTCGTTGGTGAATGCGCGACAGAAAAGACAACATTTAAAACAAAACTAGTGAGGCCTTGGGACGACGGTTCATAAGTTACAACGAGTCAGGTGCACGCGCCTGGGCACTCGCAAATAAAGCGAAAGTTACTTGTGCATGGTGTTGTCATCCACTTCCCGTGTTTCGAATCTCCACTTTGGAGGATTCTAATTGTCACACAGTTGTTGTTCTGTTCATTGGCCACATTTTGTGGATAACCACTCATCCAGTTAAGATAGGTAGCACTTACTCCACCAACCCATTCATACACTCCTTCAGTTTTCCAATCACTTAATCCAATGAAATAGTCACCTACAGAAGATATGAGACAAGCTGTTAGCCTGGGTATTAGAGATAAAAACAACGATACTAATGATTTTCCTTCTGCTACTCCTCTTGCTACTACTACCACTACTACCACCGCTGCCACTATCACTACCGCTGCCACTACCACCACCACCACCACTACCACTGCCACCACTGTTGCCACCACCGCTGCCAACACCACTGCCACTACCACCGCCACTACCGCTGCCACCACCACTGCCACTACGGCTGCCACTTCCACTACCACCACTGCTGCCACCACCACTGCCATCACCTCTGCCACAACCGCTGCCACTTCCACTACCACCTCCGCTGCCACCACCACTGCCACCACCACTGTCACTACCACTAACACTACCACTACCATTATTACTACCACTACCACTACCACTACCACCACCACTGCCACTACCACTACCACTACCACCACCGCTGCCACTTCCGCTACCACCACCACTGCCACTACCACTACCACCAATGTGCCACTACAACCACTGCTGCCACTACCACCACCAGTGCCACTACCACTACCACCACCACTGCCATTACCACCACCGCTGCCACTTCCACTACCACTACTGCTGCCACCACCACTGCCACCACTGCTACCACCACCGCTGCCACTACCACTAACACTACAACTAACATTACCACTGCCATTAGCACTACCACTACCACCACCACTGCCACTACAACCACTGCTGCCACTACCACTACCTTCACCACTGCCACTACCACTACCACCACTGCTGCCACTTCCAGTACCACCACCACTGCTGCCACTACCACTTCCACTACCACTTTATCTAGCACTAACACTACCACTATCACTGGCTACTGCCACTGCCACTATTACCACTACTACCACCACTACTGCCACTACCACCACCACCACTACTACTACGACGACGACAACAATGATGACGACGGCGATGATGATGACGACTACCACTACTACCACCACCACCACTACTACCACCACCACAATCACTAATGCTGCTTTTGCGGCTACTGCTACTGCTACTACTGGTGCTGCTGCTGCTACTACTATTACTACTGCTGCTACTGCTACTGCTATTACGGGTGCTGCTACTACTACTGCTGCTATTACTTCTGCTGCTGCTGTTCGATGATCGATCATGATCACGATAGAAGCTACTTCACTAATGTGTTTAAGACAAATGTACTTCCACTTTAGTTTAAGAGTGGTTTTCTGATCTCTATTCTCTAATTGTTTTCCCGAGAATCCTGTCCAGGTTAACCATATATTGTTCTTGGGATAAAGAAACAACTCTGTCATTATCTGCCTTGGAAAAAATCTTAACTAGGTTGCCCTTAACGCCAGATGACGTTTGAAAGCCTTTACAATACGTTTTAGCGTTTGACCGTCGTTTGTGTTGGGTGAACAGTTGAATGCAGCCTGTTTTGTATCGATGCCAGTTTTGGCCGCAGTTAATCACTGAAAGAACAAAGCAAAATTCAAAATAAACATACAATAGAGTGAAGTCAATTGACGATCGCGCTTTGAATATGAGGTGAAAGATTACCAAATCCAACAAGTGTAGGTGGAACAATTGAAATATTGCAAGATTGCGCTGATCCTGGTTTGCAAAAAAGAGCAGAGGACGATATTCGTTGGCTATTGTATAATGACTGATATATCCTATGTCTGCTATAGCAATCAAAACTCTGGAATGTGTAGTTAAAACTCTGGAATGGCAGTATATAAAATCATATAGCATTCTCCAGTAATGAATATACCCAAAGCACATTGTCGGGGAACGGATGACATCAGATGTTAGGGTATGAACTCCTTATTAATTGTTGGTTCCTACTAGTAGTTCTCTACCATAAAAAGGTGTTCGTGACCAACAATAAAAACTCCAATCATGAGGTCATGGATAACAGTGACGACAATGGAATTAACGTTTATTAGGCGTTGTTTCTTTCTTTGACGCAAATTGGCTCTTGGAAGCAATGAATGGCGAAGCAGTGAGCCGCGAAAAACGCGGGCGCGGAGGGATCTGCTACTTAGCATCCTCATGTTTTCTAATTTGCATACTTTTTAACGTTACTACATGAATGTGATCCAAGAATGACTGCTCTTACTCTAAGCATCGACCATCCACCCCAACCCCACCCCTCCCGAGGATAAACGCATAAAAGAAAGGAAGGAGCAGTGTTGGCGTAGTGGTGAGAGCACTCGCCTTCCATCAATGTGGCCCGGATTCGATTACCGGACTCGACGTCATGTGTGGGTTGAGTTTGTTGCTGGTTCTCCTCTCTGCTCCGAGAGGTTTTTCTCCGGGTACTCCGGTTTTCCCCTCTCCTCAAAAACCAACACTTCTAAATTCCAATTCGATCCGGAATGCTCGGACGTCTCATACATGAGCCCCCGGTTCGGGAGAATGGGCAACCACTCCCCACGCTATCGAGCTTAAATATATTGACTTGATTTGATGCGTGATACGTCATAAATTATGCGCAGTAGAGATGCGCCATGCGATGGTATGGAATCCCCTGAAGAAAAATTATTGGTTCCTAAGTCCTCTACCTTAAGAAGAAGGCGATCGCGACCAACACTGAAAACTGCAACTCTTAACCTCTAACCTTGTGGAACAGAAGACGATGACAGTAAGTTAGTCGCTGATGCTGTCAGTTGAATTGACATTGTCAGCGATGATGAAGATGTTGTTAAGGTAACTGATGACGTCAACGAGGGCAGTGACGTGGATGGTTGAGATGACGTCATTAAAGGTTGATCGGACGTTATTACCGATAATGACACAGCTGATGACGTGGCTGCGGGTTCTGTGACGAGATGCAATTTAATTGAAATATAATCGTAGTTCACAAGTATAGAAGTGACTTTACTTGAAAGCTTATTTATTTAATTGCCATCTATAGACTACCCCTCCCGATTTGTCAGTTGCGAGCTCAAACCCCAGATCGGACCCAAAACCGGGGTCTTAAAGTAGGTACGTCACGGTCTTTGGATTTTGAAAAATTTAGCCTCAAATTTTCAAAAAAAAAAGGTCATTTGTAATCCGTTTCAATCTTCTCCATCCTTCGCCATCCTCGCCATATTTGTATTTATTCTTGTGTCTTTGGTGCTTATTTTGCCTGACAAATTGTTATTTCGCTGTTTCCCATTACTTAAATGCATTGTTTTATGTCTCTAATATAATGACCAAAACTATCGTGACCGAGCTCCTTTAAAATATCCGGAAATATTATGTTCATTTTCATGAGGCCTTCCAAGGGGTGGTCTAGTGCTGATTTGTCTCTTGTTTACGACTCTGTATTTCGCTTGTTTCACTCGGGACAAAGAGAAATGGAAAGGGAAATGTCGCTGTCGCAAACTGACGCGCGTTTTCTGCCAAATTTCTGTCGGTTGTCGGTGTTTTGGAAGACGATTGTCGCCTGTTTGTGGAGCCATGTCGCTTGTCGCTTCTACCCCTTGGAAGGCCTCATATATCAATGCAGGTTCTATCTTAGTTGTAAACAATGCGTTTTTGCCAATCCTGGATCGTTTGTGGATAATCAATACGTGTCCATTGACGATAGTCTTTAATACCAATCTCGTACCCGGAGTCTTCGTTCATCTTGACCAGCAGTTGGGAAACAACCGGTTTTGAAATAATCTGATTGGAAATCTGAAAATACCTAACCTCCGATGGAACTGCACATTCGCCACTTCCACATCTCCCATAATACACCTTGTTTGCCCCCCAAAATTTTGCATAACCATTGCTTTCAATTTCACCTGGGACTTACAATGGTCCCATGAGAAATTGAAAACAATGCTTATGCAAACTCACGTTGAGTTTGCAAAATGATGTTCGAAGACTCGGGGTACGTGTTGAATGTTCATACGCTGCCGACCTGTCAAAGCATGCGTAGTACTTCTCTTTTCATCCTGTCGTGGATGAGCGTAAGGCACAACATCCTGGAAAGAAATTCAAGCGCTATTTTTACGAGCAGATTTGAATGTTTTGTACAGAATGTTTTTCTGCTGCAAGCAAATGACAACGGGAATTCGAATGAAAGCCAGAACCGCATGGTAATTGCTTCATAAAAATCCAGAGAGGTCTTTCACACTCACTAAATCCTGCCATTTTTAAGAACGGTAGCAAAATGGGCACGCATACCCTACACAACCTAACAACACTTCAATGTTGTGCACAATGGACAATTTTACAATGATTTACACCAGAAAAGCAGTGAAGTCTGTATTTTTACAACGTCATCGCCAGCCTCGTTTCCATTCATAAGCCAGGTCCCTGAGCATGCAATTGTGAATTTTTTCGCCCATTTTTACTCTTCCTTGCCTATCATCTATCAGAGGACAGCTGTACAGATGACGTCAAAGTTTTAGATAATAAATATTGCTATTAACAAATTCCAACTTTTCTTTGCGTCCGTTCAGTGAAAGATCACATATGGCTTATAATGTAATGAAACAAATTTCAAGTGATTTTTCAGGCTCCGGGTGAAGATAAAAAGCAGTTTAAATATTTGTTTTTAGAGACGAGTCCGCGCTAAAAAGTACTATTGTCAAAAAGGCATAAAATAGTGAACTAAAGTGTCAAATGAATATAGAATGGTCGTTATTCAGCTATTGATGACCAATAGTGCATTGTATCTAGTTTGATTTAGTTTTCATCAAGGGGCATTTTCTGAAAGGCTGAAACATGCATGCCAGTTATAATTTACTTTGCCGGCATACAGTTTGTAAAAGGTCATTGTTGTAATTTAAAGTTTAGTTGTAAGCCTCCCGTGATGAGCTTGTTTAGCTCTTGGGGCAAACATGTAAAGAAACATGTTCAATTAAAAAAAAATTAAGTAGTAACCTATAGATATGAGTGGTGGAAAGCGGCGTGCGAACCACTGCCACCGACCCCCCTCCCCTCCCCCTTCCCCTCCCCTGCCCCCCCTCCCCCTTCAACACACACACAAGCAATTTAATCCAAATTTCTGAGATAGGCAAAGCCTTTGGATTGCATGTGATCAGGGACAAGCATGCATTACCTTACCTCTTGTGAGAGTGATGTCATTCTAATAGGCTCGTAGTATGAGAATCCATCACGTGGTTTTAAAACATGATCAGATGACGCAAGTGACACGGTGTTCAACTCACAAGTGTAAAATGATGCGAAGGGTCGAACTTTAAGATTGAAAGACAGGCACTTGTCACACGAAAGACATTTGTGCAGGCACTGCAGATCTGAACACACTTGGTGCACTGAGATCACATGACCACTCAAGACCTCTCCTAATTAAAAAACAAGAGGCTACAATTAGCCTAAACTAGGGCTTGCAAAAAACAGTATTGTATCCCTAACTTAGCGCTAAACAAAAGAATAGAGGGAAGTCTGTCTTTCTTACATCGGACGCATTGTGTTTAGCTTGTGTTGGAGTCTATTTCTTTAGACCCCTATCAACATATATTCCTCTAAAATACAGCTCAACCATTGAGAACAATAATTATCACACTTGAAAGAGAACTAAAAGAACAAGAAAAAGAGAAACAGAAAATAAAGCCCGTGATATATACCACTAAAAGACATCGAACCCGAGTTAGCTGCGTCACAGGCAAGAACAGTGACGGTTTATCGTTTTGCAAGGTGATAAAAATAGTGTATTGATTCCAAAAAAAAACTAAGCACACTTGTTTTCGCTTCGATGGATAATTG
The DNA here is from genome assembly GCA_016490735.1 of Pachyseris speciosa. NCBI lineage: Eukaryota > Metazoa > Cnidaria > Anthozoa > Scleractinia > Pachyseridae > Pachyseris > Pachyseris speciosa. Next base: position 168,041 of record JAEMWC010001257.1, on the reverse strand, counting down.
TTTGAGAAAGGAAACGCTTATCGAACGATGTAGGATTTTTTCGCATAAACGTTAATGGAGTACGTCTCGGTGAAATGTGAGTAGAAAATTAATTAGCAGAGTCAAACTGTTTACAAACACTTCTCCTTTGTCGTCTCATGTTATTATAATCGGCTTCGAAGCACAAGACCTAGAAAACTCAGACCCCCCCAATCTGGAAAACTCATACCCCTCATGAACGGCGATAATTCATTTTTCCCACGTTTATTTCACTTTGAAAATTTGTATAGTTATGAGGGGGTCTGAGTTTTCCAGTTTCGGGGGGGGTTCTGAGTTTTCTAGGTCTCGTGCTCCGGAGCCGATTATAATAACGTGAAGTGTTTGTTATCTGCGATAAACAGAGGGTGTAACATTTCAGCGCACTGAACGGCGATAATTTATTTTGTCCACGGTTATTTGACTTTGAAAATTTGTATAGTTTTGAGGGGATCTGAGTTTTCCAGATTGGGGGGGGGGGGGGGGGGTCTGAGTTTTCTAGGTCTGAGGTCTGAGGTCTGAGTTTTCTAGGTCTGAGTTCTCCAGACACCCGATACGGGGAACACGGCGGCAATCCATCTGGAGTTAAATTTTGGTCATGTTAAAAGCTTTCTTCTCGCTGTTGAACTTGCAAACATTCGTATAGACACTTCTCTTAACATATTAGTTATTCAGACTTCAAAGACACAAGGTGAATCGACGTTTTCCGATACGTGACAACAGGCATCATTCTTGCTGTTGATATGAGATTTACACTTCCGAATCACTCGGCCGAGAAAGGTCAAACTCCCTTTGTCTGTAGTCTCTAATTTTTGGCGCTCCCCTCGCGTCGCGTCTCCTCGCAACTTCGCGCGCGCACGTGCCCCCACAATCCGTCGCCAAAATTACTCGCAGTCTACTGAAGCAGACACGAGGAAACACGGCAGTCCATCTGCCGTTAAGTTTACTCATGTTAAAAACTTTCTTCTCGCCGTTGAACTTGCAATCATTCGCATAGACACTTCTCTTAACATATTGTTTGTTCAGACTTCAAAAGACACAAGATGAATCGACATTTTCCGATACGTGACAACAGGCATCACTCTGTTAAAAATAGTTAGCGCTTGCGCAGAAACGACGGAAGTGCACTTTGTGGATGATACTCGACGACAAAAAAGAACAACCGTCGGTAATCTTAGACCCGGCGACGCGCGAGACGCGCGCAGCCCGAGTAATAAAAACAATATCGCATCGACATTACAATTATAGAGGGTTTTACACAATGGAGAGTAACTCGCATTTGCTTTGCTTTTGCCTTACTTCGCTCCGTGATTGGTCGGCAAAACTCGCGCCACTTTTTAACCAATGAAAACCAGAAACAATCGCGACTTCTTCGCACTAATCTCGCGGTTGACGTTATTCGCATGCGTTTGTTCGAATTCTGATTGGAGCTGTACCTTGCTTGCGTTTGTTGTGATTCACGACGCACAGTTGAAAATCTCTCTATAGGTACTTTTCGTGCACTAACAGACGAGAATCATTCGCTTCATACTGGAATCTCTTTACTGATAACCATCTTTTCTCTCTTTTCAATTAATTTCAATATCAGTTGTTGATCGGGCCATTAGGATGAAGCAAATGGCCACCAAGAGTAAAATTCTCGAATGTGGTATTATAAAGGGGGTGACACACTAGGCGATTTTATATGCCGATCGCCGGCGATCGGCGAAAATCGCTTAGTGTGCCCGGTGCAGCGATTGCGATTTTCGCCGATTGCCGCGATCGGCGTATAAAGTCGCCGGTATCTGACATGTCAGATATCGGCGATTAAATTTGCCGGCATTCGCCTAGTGTGCCCGTTCCCGCGATTTTGTAATCAGATTGGGTGATTTTATCACAACAACGAGGAATGATGGCTTCGACGGAGCCTGGGAACAAAACTGGAGTGGCAAATGCGAGGCAAATCGCCGCGATCGGCGAAAAAATTCGCCTAGTGTGCCAGCATCAATCGCCAGCGAAATTCGCTGGCGATCAAATTCGCCGCGATCGGCGTATAAAATTTCCTAGTGTGTCGTAGGCTTAAGAAATGCATGGGAAACAGAGAGGGGAATATACATGCTGAACATGTTGAAGTTACTGCTCAATGTATGATTAATAATTAAGGATAGTCTTCCACAAGCCTGTGTCTGCAATGTTTTAGTGACACTTTCAGGAGTCTCGATTCGCAAGCTCCATTTTTTGCAAAGCTGCGATGAAGTCACGATTTCTATAGTAAGATCGAGAAACGTTCAGGCTCACAGAAAATATTGTCGCATGTTACTTCGCCATGCATCTATCTCTGCTAAGTCTCAATCGGTTTACTTTTACCAACCTTATTAATAATTTTCAGACTTTAGTCAAAACCACAACACTCATGCTTCCCATTTAATATAACATTTTAATTGATCTTTCTGGCAAGCCAATCGAAACAATGAGCATCAGCATGGCAGCTTTTTTACAGAAGCTCTGAACAGGTGCACGTCTTCCCTACTTTGTTCGTCTACCTTAATTCCTGCATGGTTGGAGTAATTTCCGCTAAAAACGGTCAATGCTGATTTACGTAGTCGTATGGTATATAGTTGCAATGGTTATTTGAGTCTGGATTTTCTTTGTTGAATTGTTCAAGTGCGAGCCTTAAGACAGGAGGCCAGTACTTTGCCAGGGATCTAGTTTGCTGGTGCTACAAGCGTACGTAAATTTGTTGATGTAACACGACTGGTGCTGCCTCTCCCTTCCACGGTCCCTGAGAAAGGTCTGTCATTGTCAGTGGAAGTGTTATAAGATGCAATTCAGAATATAAATGACTGGTAGGTGCTAACGAATACGTATACAAGTAATGGAAAGATATATGAAAAGCGTGCAAATTTAATACAAAGATAGGCTTGAATTAACGTGTTAAAGTTGTTCGTTAAGGGAAGGGTTCCCCCTTTATCATCACCAACTTCAGCATGTTGATTTGAACCTATCTTTGTAATTTGCACTTATATATCTTTCCATTATTTGTATACGTATTCATTAGCACCTACCAGTTATTTATATTCTGAATTGCATCTTATAACACTTCCTCTGAAGATGGCAGAAGTTTCTGCCGAAACATGCCTGTGTAATTCAAAATCGTCGTCTTATATTTAAAACTAATGTTCAACCATTCAAATGAAACACAATGCTAAGTTAGAATACGGTGTTGCTGCAGTGGTCCCAAATTTTGAAGTCTTGGTGACTGGAAACCTGAGTACAAGTTCGAACATTCAAATCAAAGCTTTATGTGTCCTGGGACGAATTTGCTTAGGTGGGGATATTTTTAGCGTGTTTTCCGCGGTGTTTGTACCTTGTACGCTTTTAAATGAAGTCTTTAACGTGTGATTATTTCAATTAAATGAAAACTGACGAACAAGATGGCAAAATTCTTCCGGAAGAAAAACTTGCAAATACCATAGAGTTGTAAGTGTTTTACATACCTTCTTTGACTTTATGAAATAGAGCAAAACGACTGTTGTCTCGTCTTTGAATGGCCAACTCGTGTCCAATACAAAATCCTTCGCTGATTATCTCCAACAGGATAGCCAAGTTCAAGGCGAAGCTGTTTTCCTTCATCGCTGTTTGAACAATAAAATCTGTACTTATTTTACATGACTTGTACTCTAAAAGCAATTAGTCACAAAAATTCATAATACGACCATTGCAGCACAAAGTGTAAAAGAAGGGTGATAAAATACAAAATCATTTTTACCTCATTACTTTGGAACTGTTACCTGTAAAACCCACGGACGTTTAGACTGACTCCGATTCCTTTGACAATATATACCCCGTCTATCCAAGAATTCAGTTACAAGTTCTTCTATTTATATGCAAATAAATTTTGAACGAGAGCAAATATTAATTGTCATTGTAATAAAAAATTGTCTTTGAGCGGAGAAACATCTGTACCATAGATTTTTCTTTCAGTGTTGTAGACTTTATATAGTGTTTGCTCGATGGTTCGACTTATCGAAATCATTTACCGTCAATCAAAATTGGCCGAGATTCCTTTCCGCATTTTCAATTCAATTTATTTTAATTTAGCGCATTGATAAAGAAAACATGCGGGGATTGAAAATAAAAAAAGCGATATGTTTTTACTTTTTTTTTTAATATTTTACTAATCAAGGTTTTAAAATATCTCGGATATACTTTAAATCGTTGTGCTTCATACCAAATCATCAAGTTTAGGTATGAAAAATTACTGCGGTTTAACTTCAGATTCATGAATAATAAAAAAATAATAAATTCAATGTTTTTATGCATCTGCTGTTGCTTCGCAAAAGAAGCAATTTTCCTCACACTGTGCTAAGCAGTATAGCCATCGTTTATTTACAATGTCGGTGGTATGAAAGTTGGAAAGTTCTATAGGTTCTGACTATTGACGTGAAAAATAAACATGTCATTGAATGTTATACACTACAGAAAACAAACGGAAGGCGTACGGGCCGGAGGGGCTGCAGCCTTCGCAAATGTTGGGCAACTCAGAATTTTTCGGGCGGGAAGAGAAATTTGAGTAAAGCCAGTTTTTACAGAATGTTTTTTTTTTTAAGGAGATAGATATTTTCTATTTTAATTAACCTGGTAAAGCCAGTTAAATTCACACGAGACAGCGGTTGCCTAGCACGTGATGAGTTTCTGGTTGAAGGGGATCACATGTTGATATACTTATTTGGATTTTTTTTATTTTGGGGTACTGTACTGCACTGCGTTAGCTGGTGTAGGGTATTTGCAGTCGTGAATTAATCAATTTCGGCATAACTTTCTAGAATCATATCTTAGATTATCGACTGTAGACTCTCACAAGATCTGAAAGTTATCCTGAGCAACACTATAATAGTCTGTTCCGATATCTTCAGGGGAGGACGGTCGACGTCATCTCCGCTCTTAGAAATGCCGACTTGACCATTCACACCCTACGCCAGTGTCGGAGTGAAGAACGCTTCAACAACGTATGGCAGATAGCATCAGCAGTAGGTCTGAAAATGAAGAAGTGGCTGATAAACACCTGGTAAAGAAAGCTTCTCCCGCGTTGCTAAACTTTACAAAATCGACGGCGAGATTCTGGAAGCCGAGCAGAAAATGTACGCGCGTTTTCGTCGTGCGCGCGGATTAGGCTACATAACTGTTTCAGAAAAGCTGGAGACAATGCACGACAATGATCTAAAGGGGATTAGTTTCTAAAGAAACTGGTGCTGCGTCCGTGGGGGAGTGAAACACTAAACTTTGGTTTATCAACGGAGTTGATAATGTAAATTGACCACCGAGAACATCTTCGTGATGTCGAGAAAGATGACAAAGATGCATCCAAACCAGTCGCTCGGCATTTTAATCTCCCTAGCCATTCCAAACAACACATGTCGATCTCCGCCTTTCCCTACATCAAGGTACCACGGAAAGCCGTAAAAATCTCGAGCAAAAACTGATCTTTCAAATCGGCACTCTTACTCCCCACGTTATCAAAGAGCGCTTTTCATTCAATTAATTTATTCCTGTTTATCACGTTATCAATGTTCCACCAATGGCGTAGCTCCATTTTCTGTATATAAACCATACACAACCCACAAGTCCTCGATTCGCTCCGTCGAAGGGCTAACGCTCGAAACGTCAGCTCAGATCGAATCCCTGTACGGTGACAATTTACATCATCAACTCCGTTGATAAACCAAAGTTTCACGAGAATGATCTATTTGATATGTTTTAATAATTTTCTAATGTGGTACATATCCTTGGAGTGATACCTGCTACATCGTGTTCTGCAGAACGATTCAGTGCGTTGCGCAGATTGAAAACAAAACTTACCTCCGCAGCACCATGGGGCAACAACGTGTCAGTAACATCGCATTTATTAACATTGAAAGGGCATGCCAACTCTGTAGTCAACAATTAATGACATGGATCGTATCATTGATATCTTCGGCCGTGGAAATGGCAGAGACAGCTATTTCTTTTAACGTGTTTTATGAGCTCATATGATAGAATCATATGTAAGAATATTTTCACTTCATATGTAGGTCTATGTTAGTGCACCGTTAGTGACCCTCGTCTTTTCGACTCGGTTTCGTAAATATTTGGGCAACTTGAGAGAATTTTTTGGGCAAATGGTTCACCGCCCCCCCCCCCCCCCCCCCCCCCGCCCCCAAAGGCAAAAAGTTGCCCGTACGACTATGGAGATGAGGTTTCCTCACAAGACAAACGAAAGCGCTAATGACTGCTCGAAATATGAGATTTTCTTCCCCAGTGTTGATGATATACCATTAATAAAATGAAAATGAAGAATTTCCTTCGATGAACAAAACTGACTTTGACTCAAAGTGCTAACGATTTTCCAAAGCCAGATGCCGCAAGAAATAGAAAACATTTTTTCTGAGAGAATTGAATTCAAACGCCTTTGTGCTCTTTTTTCGTGATAAGAAAAGATTTGAACATCAAAACAACGGAAAATGTTAATTACAGACTGAGACTAGAGTCTTCAATTTTCCTTTTCTTCTCCTGCACTTTTGGCTCACTATAATTTCTTTGACCGAAAATGGTAAAATGTCGTGCACGAAACACAATTAAATGAATGAAACTTCGGGAAATGTTTTCAAACTTGTATATATTAGTATATCAATTCGCAAGTTTGAATAACCTGATTGGAGTTGGGGAATAAAACATAACAAACTTGTGTTCAATAGTAAGAAACAGGAACTGCAACTTCAACGGGTTGTTTACCTTATTCTTCAGTTTGTCGTCCTGTTACTTTTCTGGGTGCTTATAATGGAAGCAAGAACTTTATAATTAAAACCCGCTATTCACTGTTGTTTAACCAAGCTCTTTTATGTTATGTGCAATACCATATAGCTCTAAGTAAAGCTTTTGTTAAATTTCCCTTAGTGTGTGGCTATAGAGCGTTTTCATTCGCGTGACTCCTGGCCATATTGGTTTATTGAAACAAAAGAAACTATTTGCATTAAAATAGGGTTCAATTCCCAGAGGTCTAGTTTGGAACACCAACATGGCCGCCGTGGAGTCATGTGAAAACGCTCTATTACATGAAGTCTAGCCTGGGTCCAGGCTCCACAGTGGGATTAAGGAGCGAAGAAGGAACGTGGCGAAAAAAATCGACGAGTGAAAGGAGCCGAGCGCCCCGGAAATTTGGAAGGGGAAGCGGCGCCGCCCCTTCCCCTCCGCCAGTCCCCGCTCATCTCGCTTCGCTCGCCGATGCCACGTTCCTTCTTTTCGCTCCTAAACCCCCAATGCATTTGATATCACTTTGCAGTTGCACTGATTGTCCTCGTCAACACCTCGCAGCTCTTACAAGTTCTAACCTGATTGGAGACCACCCTTCAGGTGAGACACAAACAATGGACCCTAGCCCTAAAACAATAGGGCTGCAACACTATTCCCGCCACTAAAATTTAGAGCTTATACGAACTGCGAGGCTACCGCGTCAAGGAAGTTCAAGGTCAATACAAATACCACCGTTAGTTCGTCAAAGAGTGCAAATCATATCACCTTCACACCAACATGACTTTCAAAGAGAAAAAGGGTGACTCTTCGAAAAGTGAAAAACGCCAACGGAAACGCTTTTCAGCAGTTTTAAAAAAAGGCAATGATATATTGTAACTGAAGCGTGGCCTAAAAGATTCGCAATGGGGAAATTACAGCCCTTGAGGTTTCGGATAGGTCGCATTGGCTGTTTTTGACAGTCATAAACGTCAGCTACAAGGTCCGCGGGGGAGAGGGGCTGGTAGCGCTGTAGCCTTACCACTTTCTTGGATTGATTTTTTATGGCTCTAGAAGGCACAGATAACAACAACAAAAACACGCTTTATTTCCCCATCTGGTTACATTACAGATGTTTAATTAATTTAATTATAAAAAAGAGAGGGGACTGGCTAGTACCTGAAATCACCATAGCGTAAAGAGAGCAGACAGCTAGTTTAACAAAAGTGATAATAGTAGTTTAGGTCAGTACACACACAGACAAAGACACACATACACATGACACACAGTGAGCAAAAATAGAATGATGGAAAGACGAAATACTATAGAATCAATAGGAGGAAACTAGAGTTAAAAATAGTACATGAAGTAAGCAAATACCGTAAAAGCTCTATTGAGCCGCCGTCTCTAAAAAGCCCCCCGTTAATGAGACCTGAAATTAAATAAGCCACCCGGGGGCTTAATTGAGCATTTACGGTAGTATGACTGTATAAATTTTACCAATTGAACTTGGCGTAGCGTAAAGAGAGCAGACAGCCAGTTTAACAAAGTGATAATGCTAGTTTAGGTCGGTACACACACACAGACAAAGACACACATACACATGACACACAGTGAGCAAAAATAGAATTATGGAAAGACGAAATACTATAGAATCAATAGGAGGAAGCTAGAGTTAAAAATAGTACATGAAGTAAGCAAATAACGTAAAAGCTCTATTGAGCCCCCGTCTCTATTACCCCCTCCTCTTTAATAAGGCCCCCGTTCGGAAGTCGTGTTTTGCAATAAGCCCCCTCCCCCCTCTAATAAGCCCCCTTCCCCCATTTGGGACATGAGATGTTGTAATTAGTCACTCCTATTCCCTCTTGCGAAATCAACTTCCCTAGCTTCGTGGAAAGTTCATTTAAGCCAGTATTTTCTCCGAAAGGACGATGCTGTTCCCTAACATTTTCGAGCATTCTTACAGGCAATTAAAATTTTAGCTAAGGAATCCGAATAGATCAAATTCTTCTAGCTAACGAAAACATCACTTGAAACAGACACCATAAGGTATTTAAAAATGCCTTTCTAAAGCTTTTTGAATGATTTGGCTCGGTGGGTGCCCCGTTTACTTTCAGCTCATACGTATGTTTCTCTAACCATAAAATGCGTCGATTTGCTTTTACGGCTCATCATGTCACGAAGGGGCTTACGAAATTGGTTAGTCATTAGCATGTAAAGCCAGGGATTAAAGGCACAGTTGGCGTGTCCCAACCAAAGGCAGACGTATATCACGTACTGCGGAAGTGTGAAATGAAGTTCCATATTAAATGCAAAAATCAGGTGATAACTTTGGGCTGGGAGCCAGCAAAGAGCAAAGGCCACGGTTATTATCAAAAGCGTGCGCACAATCTTCTTCGTAGCTTTACGACGCTTTTTGTCAATACCACTTGATATTAAATCCTCTCCCGGAAAGCTGTAGAACCACAACTTGTGGGACACCAGGAAGTAGAGCACTGATATCGCCAAAAGAGGAACCAAGTATGTGATCAGAAACAGATACGTGTAAAACCCAGTTGCCCCTTTCTTGAAGTCTCCAAAAAACGCAAAGTTCTGTTGGCAATACATTTCCTCCGACAAGCCTTTCTCGATACTCCACAAAACTGTAACTGGCATCATGGTAACGAGAGAAATCAGCCAGATAGCAGAGGTAAGCACTTTTGCGTTACGAAATGTTGGAAATCGTTGGAAAGGGAATAGAACTGCCAGAAAGCGATCCACCGCCAGAAACACGAGGGCTAAAATAGACGCTGCTATGCTGACATGAAAACTAAAATATACAATTTTGCAAGTGGCGTGCCCTACATTACCAGGAAGCCATTTCATTTCCGTGTAAGGTGTTGCCATGGATATAGGCACGACGATCAAAGTTACCAGTAGGTCAGCGGCAGCCATGTTAACAAACAGAAAGCTGGTTAGTTTTCTCGCCTCAGGCCTCGTCATGACAATGTAAATGACAAGGAGATTTCCTATCAAGGCCAACGTTACTGTTATGGAGTACAAGATTGTGAACACTGTTATCTGTGCATTGGTCAGCCACATCGACTGCGAAGTGGAAGTATCTGTGAAAAAAAGGGAAAAAATATTCTTTGCCTTAGTCAGTAACAAACTTAGATTAAATTTAGTTAAAACCGAACTCTTCAAAGGAACTTTCGTTAATAGAATTCCTTATTTATGGAATAACTTACCCGATGACCTGACTGATGACCTGAGCTTGTCATTCTTCAAAAAACATTTCAGAGCTTTTTATAAGAATAAGATAAGGGGCTTTGATCTAGCCTCCTTCGTTTCGCAGCCGTTGTTTGTGTCAGTCCTATTCTCCCACCATATAGCTTTGATCTTGGGCATGATATCATTGCATTTAACAATTTATATGTGTTACTTTTCCCGACAATTTTCTGTTTCTTTCTCTTTTTACAATGTAATCTAGTTTTATACTGGGTAAACTAGCCTGTATGGTTCTTCGGTTCCCTTCTAGTCCTTTCTCGCTGGTAACTTGTGTATGTATATATATATATATATATTATATATATATATATATATATATATATATATATATATATATATATATATATATATATATATATATATATATATATTATATTGTATGCAGTAAAAATGGATTAAATTAAAATTTAATTAGAATAAAATAAATACGCTTAGAATTCTACGCCTGTCACAGGTGTCGGCTTAATTGTTTTGCACCTTTTCGATTTTGTTGACAACATCTCAGAAATTATACCTTCCCAAATTTAAACCAAATCGGTGGCAAATTCAATCAAATGCCAAAACTGTGTTAAGAAATTAAATTAACAATGAGAGCAGCGACCCTGATCATGATGCAAGCAAATTCACCACAAAGAAACTAACTTAAGAATTTGCGAAGGCATCCTTACTCGTTCCCAGGGTCTTTCTTCTCCTGGGAACGAGGTTGGCTCCTTTAAACAGTTTTTAGAATCGTATAATGAGACATTTAATTTGTGTTAAGACGGATTAAAGCCGGAAGCATATATAACACATGATTACACCTAACTCAACGGAAAAGGGAGGTAACAAGAAACGTTGGCCGTATAGAATGTCGAAAGAAATACTCAATTTGATAACTTTAAGAACTATTTGGACAAAATATCAAGTTACGAATGAAAACGGCACAAGATGACAGGGTTTAGAATTCATAACCCTCTTTAAAAGCATCTCGTGACTGTCTAGATAATAAAAAGGTTTAATTCAACTGAAGAGTCGGAAAAACGCGTTGACAGCGTCGTTAACCACTGTCACACCTAAGTGGGGCTTCGAAACGTCACAACACATTTCAATCATTCCATGTCAACAGTGAAAAAAGGAGCCCTTTGTCGCTTGCTGAGCAAAAAATCATTGAGTAGAGCTGGCGATTGGCGCCATCCTAGGTGTTCCCTGCCGGAATGGGGCAATGTGAGTTACAGGGGAATCCTTGTTTACAATATTTGCCTCATTAGCATGAACAATTCAGTTTCTGATGGAGCTACAAATAAATCAGTTCGGAATATTGAAAGGTCATAGTATGAATAACTCTGCCAATGAATATGAGCCTCATGTATTGAATACTTTTTGTGCAACGCGGGTTTAAAAACTCAAAATTTTGCAAAGAATGTATGAGCTCATTAGTGCTTTTACCACCCAGAAATTTTGCAGTTTTTGGTAGACAATATCTCCTAAAGAGCTAAAAACTTCACAATGTATTAAATTTCACTAGCTCTTTAGCTGCCTGGAGTCAGATCACATCTAAGATGTTTCCTTCTGTAAGCAAAGCCGTATGCAAATGAGCAAAAATGTAAACAATGGCGTAAGCATGAATCCCCCTATAATTCGAGCGAGCGCGAAGCTGTGATGAAAAAAAGTGATGAAAAAACAAACAAACAAAACTTTGCGGTAGCACCCGACCCAGGCTTTCCTCTAGCACCCCACCCGGAAAATGCCGTGACTGCTTTGCCACTCTTGAAAGTATCATCAAGATAAACAAAGATAGAATTTCGTGTTTTCAGATTATAATTGTATCTGTTCGCTACGACAGTCAGTTTTTAGAGGCGCAGAGCTTTTTCGAAGTAGGAGTACAATGAAATTTAATATAATCCGAAATCTTGCAGCTCCAGTAGTTAGTTTATTTGATCCTATTAGCACGCCCCGCTAGTTAGCGTGATTTCTTCTCTTTCACGAACTCAAGCATGACAAATAATAGCCAAGAGTTCGTCTCAAGATAAGCAGAGATGTTCTGAAACACAGGAAAGTACTACAGCCTAACAGCTTTCATTTGCACGGCAACATATTTGAAATTTTGACACTGAACCTTTGGGGCTCCAGATGTCCCGTGAATGTCTTCCATATCTCACAAGTTAAGAGCTAAAGTCATGAGAAAAAAATGTTTTCAAATCAATGTCATAAACTCCCCTCCCGAGAAACAGATTTTAAATGCTGTCTAAAAATGATGCGTGTACTGCGGTCACCCCTTACATGCAATGGGCAATACAGGTGAATCGGTCATCCGGCAACAAACACCAAAACTAGATTCACCTTCAACACAACTCAACTGTCTCACAGGAAAGTTCTGTTTTGTGGCTTTCCGGTTTTAATGTTCCCACAGTTTAGGATTCATCCACAAGTCAGACTCAAAAGTTAGAACCACCTTGTACAGCGTTAGAACCAGTACCACAGAAAGTTATGCTCAATCGTGAACCTTGACAAGAAAGTTACGGATGGAATTGAACTCGAGAAATATATGGAAATGAAATGCAGTAACTCTGTAAAATAAACTCCACCGGAACTGTCGAGTCGTCTTGAAAGTGGACTTGGCCACATCTAAGATTCGTCTCAGAGATATTGCACAATGAACTCAAAACGTTTTTGACGTGTCAGGCAACATCATGATGTTACGGCCTGTTTACGGCGTGTTAACTAAGCAAACTAGGGATGTGACCGCGGCGATAACAACCATTTGATCAAGTATCCGAGTGATAACCATTGAAAAAACAATGCCTTCGACTTGGTCAGTATTGAGCCAGATCGATTATTTCTCTCTCTCTCTCAACCTGATCAGAGAAGGCTTGTCTCTCTTGGTCGTAATCCGGCAACAACGGAAATATAGGCGAGTCCTTGCTTTTCAGTATTTGCATGCTCGTTCGCAGGTTAACGAAATGATAAGACTGTACGATGCTAAAGGTCATAATACTTACCATTAGAGACGTTCATCTTCTTTTTCGTATATCGCTCATCCACAGATTATAAAGGATTGCGCTACAGTCAATGACCGTGCATATTTAACCGTCCAGCGTTATGTAAACCTGTTTCATATCATGTTATGGTTAGGTAAGGTGAAGTCAATCAAGCATGTGACAAGTCCCTCAATACACTCGCTATGGTTGAGTGGTCATTTAAAGTGTTCGCCCTGATTTACCTGCGGAAACACGAAAACGTTTTCCGAGTGAATACCTTGGACGGCGCGTCTTATCAAACAAACGTTTAACACATTAATGTCAGAAATATTTTAGGTTGTGTCGGCATTTATGCAAAGAGCTCACTAATTATAACCTAATAAAATGCTATTGATCATTTGTGTAAACAAAGCGAAAGCCGTTTAATTGTTATCGTAGCTCCAATTCAATTCAATTCAATTTATTCAACGTATTTACCAAGTAGAGCCTAATAATATAAAAGTAGAACAAAAATAAATAGATCAATCAAAAATAGGTAATCAGATACAAACAGATACAAAAGGTTCAGTCCGTCTCCGCCCACAAATAGCAAAGGCTAATCGCGGTGGGCGGAGCAACACGCAGTCCGTGGTTAACCGATCAACTAATCACATTAACAAATAAAATAAATTACAAAGTACAACAACTAGAACCATTAAGAATTACCAGCAATTATCAGTGCAATCACAATACAAACTACAACAATATTAGATTAAAGGAATGAAAACAAGATGATATGAAAACGACAATAGGCGGATAAGAAGGTAAAAAAAAAGTCTAACAAAACTATGCTTCGTATACATAAGTTATGTAAAATTTGTAATTTTATGCAGAAGGATAACTTGGCATTCATGCGTTTACCATCTGTCACACTACCAGCACGGTTTAAGACGCCATCTTGGCGGGTAGGCAAGCAGCACAGAACTAAGTAACAACAATTATATTGCTAATTAATGGTACTAGGCAAAGGATTCCACTGACAAAATTTGAGGATTTATCCGTGCCAGAAAACGTTCTCTGGCTTTTTGAAGTTTTCCATACATTTCCCAAAGAGTTATAGACAAATGTATGGAGAAATTCAAAAAGCCAGTAATCGCTTTCTGGCACGGCTAAATCCCTCAAATTTTGTCTTTGGAACCCTTTGCCTAGTACCATTAATTAGCAATATATATTTTTTTGCTGAGGAACAGGTACTTCACACATTACACATTACATTACATTATGGGGAGCAGGGTTGGCGCAGTGGTGAGAGCGCTCGCCTTCCACCAATGTGGCCCGGGTTCGATTCCTGGACTCGGCGTCATAAGTGGGCTGAGTTTGTTGGTTCTCTACTCTGCTCCGAGAGGTTTTTCTCCGGGTACTCCGGTTTTCCCCTCTCCACAAAAACCAACATTTGATTTGATTTGATTTATTTAGAGTTGATTTGATATATGTGAGGCGCATTTGAAAATTGTATAATTGAATTTGCGCCATATAAATATTATTATTATTATTATTATTATTATTAAACAATTTTTGGATGATTGATTGATTGATTGATGACGTTGTTGTGTGAACAATAAATTCTGTACTTATTTTACATGACTTGTACTCTAAAAGCAATTAGTCACAAAAGTTCATAATATGACCATTGCAGCACAAAGTGTAAAAAAGGGTGATAAAATACAAAATCATTTTTACCTCATTACTTTAGAACTGTTAGCTGTAAAACCCACGGACGTTTCGATTGACTCCGATTCCTTTGACAATATATACCCCGTCTATCCAAGAATTCAGTGACAAGTTCTTCTATTTATATGCAAATACATTTTGAACGAGAGCAAATATTAATTGTTATTGTAATAAAAAATTGTCTTTGAGCGGAGAAACATCTGTACCATAGATTTTTCTTTCAGTATTGTAGACTTTATATAGTGTTTGCTCGATGGTTCGACTTATCGAAATCATATACCGTCAATCAAAATTGGCCGAGATTCCTTTCCGCATTTTCAATTCAATTTATTTTAATTTAGCGCATTGATAAAGAAAACATGCGGGGATTGAAAAACAAGCGGTATGTTTTTACTTTTTTTTTTTTAATATTTTACAAATCAAGGTTTTAAAATATCTCGGATATTCTTTAAATCGTTGTACTTCATACCAAATCATCTAAGTTTAGGCGGCGCGGTCTAACTTCAGATTCATGAATAAAAAAAATTCAATGTTTTTATGCATCTGCTGTTGCTTCGCAAAAGAACCAATTTTCCCTACACTGTACTAAACAGTATAGCCATCATTTATTTACAATGTCGGTGCTATGAAAGTTGGAAAGTTCTATAGGTTCTGACTATTGACGTGAAAAATAAACATGTCGTTAAATGTTATAAACTACAGAAAACAAACGGAAGAAACGGAGATGAGGTTTCCTCCCAAGACAAAAGAAAGCGCTAATGACTGCTCGAAATATGAAATTTACTTCCTCAGTGTTGATGATATACCATCAATAAAATGAAAATGAAGAATTTCCTTCGATGAACAAAACTATTTGACTCAAAGTGCTAACGATTGTCAAAAGCCAGATGCCGCAATATATAGAGAACATTTTGTCTCAGAGAATTGAATTCAAACGCCTTTGTGCTCTTTTTTCGTAATAAGAAAAGTTTGAATAACCTGATTAAAAATTCATTGGAGTTGAGGAATAAAACATAACAAACTTCTCCGGGTTGTTTATCTTATCCTTCTTGTCGTCCTGTTACTTTTCTTGGTGCTTATAATGGAAGCAAGAACTTTACAATTAAAACCCGCTATTCACTGTTGTTTAAACTAGCTCTTTTACTGTTGCAATACCATACAGCTCTAAGTTAAGCGTTTGTTAAATTTCCCTTAGTGTGTGGCTATAGAGCGTTTTCATTTACGTGAATCCTGGCCATTGTGGTTTATTGAAACAAAAGAAACTATTTGCATTAAAATAGGGTTCAATTCCTAGAGCCTTGGTTTATTTTGGAACACAAGCATGGCTACCGTGGCGTCATGTGAAAACGCTCTATTACATGAAATCATTTGATATCCCCTTTCAGTTGCACTGATTGTCCTCGTCAACACCTCGCAGCTCTTGCAAGGTCTCACCTGATTGGAGGCCATCCTTCAGGTGCGACAAAAGAACAAACAACACAAACAATGGACCCTAGCAACACTATACCCGCCACTGAAATGAATGAGTTGCCAGTAATCGGATACCTATGTTATGCGCAACTGGTCGCGTTGCTATGTTCGAATGGATACCTCTCTACCAGTGTTTACAGAAAGCCTACACACACTGACCAGTACCTAGCGCATGATTCACACCACCCGCAATCTGCAAAACGCGGTATTGTCAAGTGCCTGTACGATCGATCTAAACACCTCATAACAAAACCATCAGTTATCTCTCATGAAAAGAAACACCTCTCATCGGTCCTTGTTTCCAACGGTTATCCGTTTTCGTTTGTAAAAAATCTTACGAAAACCAAGGGACGAACACAACTACTAAAGAACCTGAACCCGGAATTAAATCTACTGTGGTTCTGCCATACGTCAAAGGCACATCGGAGGCTCTTCGCCGTTGCCTACAACAACAAGGCATACGGACTGTTTTCAGATCTGACACAACTCTTAGATCACTCCTAGTGCGACCTAAGGACATTGTCGATCCAGTAAAACAAGACGGAGTAGTCTCCAAGATTCCCTGCGAATGTAGTAAGGTTTATATTGGAGAGAAGGGAAGATCTATGCATGAACGGATTAAGGAACACGCTTGCTCGAACCAATCCTCCGCCGTTTCAGAACATAGCAACGCGACCGGACATTATCTGCTCTGGGACGAAGTTAAATTTATTGACCGAGACCCACATTGGTACACCCGAAGGGTTAAAGAGGCTATTTACATAAGACTTCACCCTAACAACATTAACAGGGACAGTGGAATTGAAAATTGAAATTCCTGAAGCGTGGATGCCCACGATCAGACAACACAACAGCCGATCGGTACCAAAGCGGACCGCTGAGGGAACAATTTCTAGTCTGAACGACAAGGATCGAAATCCTCCAATCAACAACAGCCTAAGCGAGGATCGAAACGCACCAATCACGACCAGCCACGGTGCTTCTTATTCTCACACGCAACCAGTCGACACCATGGCCTGATGGCCCTTTGTGACTCAATCGTGAGACAAAAGATTAACTCAGCTATCATTATCTTATCATTGCTGCTGGAATTTTACGCCCACATTCCGAAAGGATATAAATTGTTGAGCGAGGGGATGGGAATTGTTTCTACCGAGCAGTTTCGCTATGGATAGATGAGACCAGTGATAGAAAACACGGAGAAAACCGAAGGTTGTCTAGCTGTTTTAATGAGCAACATCCCTATGTTATTAAGCCACTACTCTTCTCTTAGAGTTCAGTGGAGGAACATATGTGTGAAACAGAAACAGAAAACCCATTGTCACGCAATTCCACCCAGCATAAAAATGGTTTCTAGAACGTATTATATGGACAAGTGGTATTTATTCAACATCAGCCAACCCTCAGAAAGATATTCAAGCAACCTCCCTTGATCTCTTACATTAAGGAAAATCGCTATAAACGCTTTCAGAAACGTAATGTACACACAGCGCTAGCAGGAGTCGCGTTGGTCAGACAACCCTGGCCTCCTGCCTTGTACAAAATGATTAGAGCAGACCTTAGTACTTATTGACTTTATCACGATTTATAGCTCTGGACCATGACAAAGCATCCTGCAGCTGCTTGGTTTTTGGTGAGTAGAATCTCAATAAACCAACGTGAGGAAGATCACTTTGTTTCTCTGGGTACCATCGATCGTTGTAACAAACCCACATCGCCGCCGGGTATAATCCCAATTACACTCGTTGTAAATATCAGCACACATGTAATTACAACTGGAAAGGCTTTATGGAGTGAATCCCCTCAAATTTATAGCTGTTCGTACTATTGCGAGACCATTACTTGATGTAGATTCAGTGGATTTCATTATCTGCTCTTACAGCCTGGTTACGCAACAAAGTGTTTATCAATATATTTTACCGCATTAATCACACGGAAACTTACAATTTCCACTCATCGACATTAGTCACCTCCACTTCTCACAAAATCACGACGAAAATGCATTATTCTTTGTTCAAAAACACAGCTTTTGACGAAGAAACAACCTTACGCCATACATTTCTTTCTAGCGATTTGCAATGTTTGCCCCCTGGCGATCCCATAATCCGTTGCGCATAACATGGGTATCCTTTTCCTGGCAATTCATTCTTTTAGAGCTTATAGGAGCTGCGAGGCTTCCGCGTCAAGGAAGTTCCAAGTCAATACAAATACCACTGTTAGTTCGTCAAAGGGTGCACATCATATCACCTTCACACCAACATGACTTTCAAAGAGAAAAAGGGTGATTCTTCGAAAAGTGAAAAACGCCAACGGAAACGCTTTACAGCAGTTTTACAAAAAGGCAGTGATACATTGAAAGACTTTGAGTTGAAAAAATGATCCACCTTTTTCATGTTGCAATCCAATTTATTCAATTAAACTATCCGAAGCGAAAGATAACTAACAAACAACTGTTGAACGAGGTTGGGCAAAATATCGTGGTTTGCCAATGGCGAGCAGATCAATTATTTGCCGAAGCCGAACGCTGAGGCAAATCATTGATCTGCCAGATACTGGCAAATCAGGATATTTTGTGAAAACTCGATCATCATTCGATCACCGAGCTTGTTTTTCATAATTATTTTGTCGAAGCGTGAAACGATCTGCCATTTTTCACTGAATTTGAAGAGGATTGATGCGTAGACACGACTACACATGAGCAGAATTTTATTTGCAGCAAAATCACAGTTGGAAGCATTTTCACTTGTCCACTTGCCTAGTTACTAGATCTCTTTCTCTTTCCGTACGCGCGGTCAAAAACTGCCAGACGAAACCAATCTATTTATTTATTTATTATTTTATTTAACTCTGATTCTCTTATTTCTTTTCTCACTTTTCTTGCAGAGTTCGAACTCTTTTTAGCATACTTTCCTGTTTTTCAGTTCAGTTTTAGTCCATCTTTTTGTTACCTTTTTGTTATTTCTCTTAGCTTTGGTCGTTTTGTCCCGCCCCGATTAGCGTTGTAGCTACTTGCGGGACAAACTATTGGTTTTTATTGTAAAGAAATTGTACTAAAGTTGTTTTAATTTGTAATTGTTGTTGCTGTTGTATCATTTCAAGCTCAGGCGAAATTCGCTCTAAACTGTTTAGATTACAAAATACAATTCCGGATTCAATAAAACACTGAAGAATTTTTATTCGCTCTATCAGTTGCATCCATTGGCTTATAAAACATTCAGTTAGAGTCTTGTTTTGGCGCTGCCACCTTTACACAACAAAACTTCTTAATGATTCATTTATTAACCTGTGACATAAATACAGTAAAAACACTTAAAGTACAAATACAGAACTGAGACTTCATTATAAAATTGAATAACTCCTATGTTCATACTGATTAATCTCTTATCTATATCCTTTACATGTCTATTTTAATCCTTTCACGTTAGCATTGTTGGCCTCTAAAAATTTTTTGTTTCAGATTTAGTTCCTTTCCCCCTATTATAACATAGAGGGAAAATTACTCAATGCTGATTGGTTGGGAAAAATATATACTCGCTACTGATTGGTTGAGAACCCTCTGTCTGCATTTAGTTGTTTTCTTTCAGTCTGTGCAAAAAGGTTTCTCCTAATTTTAATCCGTAAGTCACTCAGTAATTCATTCGTCCTCATGGCGCCCAGTGAGGCCTCTCTTATCTCTGCTCTCTATCGCAGTCTTTTACCATCTTTTGCTTTCTTCAGTCCGTGTAAGACCTGTCACTCCATACTAAGTTTCCCGCACTTTTCGCGAGCTAGCAAAAAGCAGGCGGAATGAACTTTGACTATCAATAGCCAAAGGCGCTGACACCAACCTCCCTTTACTTAGGGGTACCCAACGACATGTTTCGGTAGATATCTGTTCGGTGGAGGGTAGTAGTTCGCCTTAGCCTTTCGGCGTGGATTTAAGAGTGCACTCGGATTTTCGTAACTGAAACGGGGCCTAAAAGATTCGCAATGGGGAAATCACAGTCCTTGAAGTTTCGGAAAGGTCGCATTGGCTGTTTTTGACAGTCACAAACGTCAGCTACAGCGTCCGCGGAGAGGAAGAGGCTGGTAGGGCTTTAGCCCTACCACTTTCTTGGATTGATTTTTTAGGGCACTAGATGGCATGGATAACAACAACAACACGACGGCTTTATTCCCCCATTTGGTTACATTACAGATGTTTAATTAATTTAATTATAAAAAAGAGAAGGGAATGGCTAGTACCTGAAATAACCTCAGAGTAAAGAGAGCAGACAGCCAGTTTAACACTAATACTAGTTTAGGTCGGTACACACACACGGACAAAGACGCACATACACATGACACACAGTGAGCAAAAATAGAATGATGGAGAGACGAAATACTATAGAATCAATAGGAGGAAACTAGAGTTAAAAATAGTACATGAAGTAAGCAAATACCGTAAAAGCTCTATTGGGCCGCCGTCTCTAATAAACCCGCCGTTAATGAGACCTGAAATTAGATAAGCCCCCCGGGGGCTTAATAGAGCTTTTACGGTAGTATGAATGTATGAATTTTACCAATTGAACTTGGTCAGGTGTTCTACCCTTACCACTTTAAAATGGTCTCCACGGTCCCTGAGCTAGCATTTTCGGAAAGAATATAGTTCCCTAGCCTCGCGGAAATTTCACTTAAGCCAGATTTTCTCCGAAAGGACGATGTTGTTCCCTAACATTTTGGGGTATTATTACAGGCAATTAAAATTTAAACAAAGGAATCCGAATAGATCAAATTATTCTAGCGAACGAAAACATCACTTGAAACAGACACCATAAGGTACTTAAAGTGCTACTACGATCAGAAAATCACTTCTCTTTTTTCTCCAAATTTCGAAAGTGTGTTTGCTTAACACCCGACTCGCGAAATTTCAAGCTTTAATGTCAAGCAGAAGACTGTTTACTTTGAGTACAACTTTTTAATTTAACGGTCCGCCATTACTCACGTTCATAACTGACCGATTAGGCCTCGGAAAGCTGGATCCAGGATAAAATGACGTCATTTACTCACTGGTTTAAAATTGCAGTGTGTGAGTGCAGCTTATTAAGTATGCAAAACACGAGTCTGAGAGTCTGAAAGCTCAAAATTCCCGTGCTGCATACTAAATCAGCCGGGTTACACACACTGCATTCCTACTCTTGTGAGCTTTCTACGTCATTTTGTCCTCGATCTAGTTCCCTCAAGATTTTGAAGTTAGTAATGGCGGATCACTAAATAGAATATTTCAGTCAAATTAAAAAATGACTTCTCCAAATTAAAGCCTGAAATTTCGCGAGTCGGTTGTTAAGCAAACACTCTCGAAATTTGAAGAAAAAAGACGAGTGATTTTCTGATCGTAGTAGCACTTTAAAAATGCCTTTTTACAGCTTTTTTGGTTGATTTGGCTCGCTGGGTGACCCGTTTACTTTTAGGTCATACGTATGTTTCTCTAACCATAAAATGCGTCGATTTGCTTTTACGGCTCATCATGTCACGAAGGGGCTTACGAAATTGGTTAGTCATTAGCATGTAAAGTCAGGGATTAAAGGCACAGTTGGCGTGTCCCAGCCAAAGGCAGACGTATATCACGTACTGCGGAAGTGTGAAATGAAGTTCCATGTTAAATGCAAGAATCAGGTGATAACTTTGGGCTGGGAGCCAGCAAAGAGCAAAGGCCACGGTTAGTATCAAAAGAGTGCGCACAATCTTCTTCGTAGCTTTACGACGCTTTTTGTCAATACCACTTGATAATAAATCCTCTCCCGGAAAGCTGTGGAACCACAACTTGTAGGACACCAGGAAATAGAGCACTGATATCGCCAAAAGAGGAACCAAGTATGTGATCAGAAACAGATACGTGTAAAACCCAGTTGCCCCTTTCTTGAAGTCTCCAAAAAACGCAAAGTTCTGTTGGCAATACATTCCCTCCGGCAAGCCTTTCTCGATCCTCCACAAAACTGTAACTGGCATCATGATAACGAGAGAAATCAGCCAGATAGCAGAGGTAAGCACTTTTGCGTTACGAAATGTTGGAAATCGTTGGAAAGGGAATAGAACTGCCAGAAAGCGATCCACCGCCAGAAACGTGAGGGTTTAAATAGACGCTGCTATGCTGACATGAAAACTAAAATATACAATTTTGCAAGTGGCGTGTCCTACATTACCAGGAAGCCATTTCATGTCCGTGTAAGGTATTGCCATGGATACAGGCACGACGATCAAAGTTACCAGTAGGTCAGCGGCAGCCATGTTAACAAACAGAAAGCTGGTTAGTTTTCTCGCCTCAGGCCTCGTCATGACAATGTAAATGACAAGGAGATTTCCTATCAAGGCCAACGTTACTGTTATGGAGTACAATATTGTGAACACTGTTGTTTGTGCATTGGGCAGCGGCGTCGACTTCGAAGTGGAAGTATCTGTGAAAAACAGGAAAAAAATATTCTTTGCCTTAGTCAGTTCTAAAATAAATATGCTTAGAATTCTGCGCCCGTCACAGGTGTCGGCTTAATTTTGTACACCTTTGCGATTTTGTTGACAACTTCTCAGAAACCTTTCCAAATTTAAACCAAATCAGTGGCAAATTCAATCAAATGGAAAAACTGTGTTAAGAAATGAAATTAACAATGAGAGCAGCGACCCTGATCATGATGCAAGCAAATTCAACACAAAGAAACTAACTTAAGAATTTGCAAAGGCATCTTTACTCGTTCCCAGGGTCTTTCCTCTCCTGGGACGAGGTTGGCTCCAAACAGTTTTTAGAATCGTATAATGAGACATTTAATCTGTGTTACCCGACCCAGGGTTTCCTCTCGTCCCCCAGAAAATGCCGTGACTGCTTTGCCACTCTCATCAAGATAAACAAAGATAGAATTTCGTGTTTTCAGATTATAACTGTATCTGTTCGCTATGTCAGTCAGAGCTTTTTCGAAGTAGGAGTACAATGAAATTTAATATAATCCGAAATCTTGCAGCTCCAGTAGTTAGTTTATTTGATCCTATTAGCACGCCCCGCTAGTTAGCGTGATTTCTTCTCTTTCACGAACTCAAGCATGACAAATAATAACCAAGAGTTCGTCTCAAGATAAACAAAGATGTTATGAAACACAGGTAAGTACTACAGCCTACCAGCTTTCATTTGCACGGCAACATATTTGAAATTTTGACACTGAACCTTTGGGGCTCCAGATGTCCCGTGAATGCCTTCCATATCTCAAAAGTCAAGAGCTAAAATCGAGCGAACAAAAGGTTTTCAAATCAATGTCATTCTGAAAAGCAAAAAACTCTCGTCCTGAAAAACATTTTTTTAATGCTGCGTAAAAATGATGCGAGTAGTGCGATCACTTCTTGCATAGAATGGTCAATACACTAGTGAACAGGTCATCCGGCCACAGGCATCAACTGGGACCGACTTCAACATAACGCAACAGCTGACTCAACTGTAAAACAAGAAAGTTCTGCTCGGTGGCTATCCGATTTTAATGCAACCACAGTTTAGGATTCATCCACAGACTCAAAATTTAGAACCACCCGCTTGTACAACATAATAAAAAACACCACAGGAAAGTATTAGCTTTCCTTTCAGTCCTTTGAATGGTCACACTTACATCCACAGACTCAAAAATTTAATTAGAAACACCTTTTACAAAAAAAATAAACAGCACCACAGAAAGCAAAGGAGGGCCACAGGCTTGCCAGATAGCAACAGTACTGTCAAACGTCCGGTAAGCCTCACAGCTCCTTTTAGCTCTAAATTTCAGTGGCGGGATAGTGTCGCAGTCCTATTGTTTTAGGGCCAGGGTCCATTGTTTGATGGAATTTAACTCGAGAAATATATGGAAATGAAACTCAGTAACTCTGTAAAATATACTCCACCGGAACTGTCGGGTCGTCTTTAAAGTCGACTTGACCATCTCTAAGATTCGTTCATTTTGAAAGTCTTAAAGATATTGCACAATGAACTCAACACATTTTTGACACTTCCGTGTCAGGCAAGATCATGATGTTACGGCCTATTTACAGCATGCCCGTTTGCTAAGCAAACTAGGGATGTGACCGCGGCGATAACAACTGTTTGATCAGTCAAGGATCTGGTGATAACTGTTGAGAAAAACAAAGCCTTCGCCTTGGTCATAATATTGAGCCGAATCGACTGTGTTTCTCTCTGGGAAAGGCTTGTGTTCTATTTAATGAATAACTCTTGGTCGAAATATAGCCGAGTCCTTGCTTTTCAGTACTAGCTCGTTCGCAGGTTAATGAAATGTTTAAGATTATATGGACGTAAGATGCTAAAGATCATACTTACCATTAGAGACGTTCATCTTCTTTTCGTATATCGCTCATCCACAGATTATAAAGGATTGCCCTACAGTCAATGACAGCCCATAATGATTTGACCGTCCAGTGTTTTGCTAAACTGTTTCATATCATGTTATCGTTAGGTTACAATCAGTCAAGCATGTGATCTTAAGCATGAATTAATTCTTTGAGTTACCAATTGTGAATATTATACTGAACTTCTGATATTATACCTGGATTGTTTTCATTAGTTTTGTATTTCTATTGGTCTACAAGTACCTATCTTCTTTATTTAAGTTTATTACTTAGCTTAGTCTACTGTTCTTTGTAAAATAGTCTTTGTCTCTGACCAAAAGCCACTTAAGCCTCTGGCTTTGGCCCAACTTATGTTTCACTTTGTATGGTATGAAAAACAATAAAGATTAAAGATTAAAGATACAGTCGCTTAATTTGTTCGCCCTTTTCTGCTTGCGGAAACACGAAAACATTTTCCGAGTGGATACCTTGGACGGCGCGTCTTATCAAACAAACGTTCGACACTTTTATGTCAGAAATACTTTAAGTTGCGTCAACATTCAGCGCAAAGCGTTCACTAACATGATAACCTGATAAAATGCCAGGCGCGGATCCAGGGGAGGTGAAATGGGTGAATTTTCACCCCCCTTTTTCTGAGCCCCCCTTCTTTTTTTTTTTTTTTTTTCTTATCCCTCAAACAGCTCAACCAGGCTTTGGTTCTATTACATTATTACAAAAATTCACCCCCCCCCCCCCCCCCCCCCCCCCCATTTCAAAGCCTGAATGCTATTAATCATTTGTGTAAACAAAGCATTTAATTGTTACCATGGCTCCTTGGCATTCATGCGTTTAACATTACTGCACTACCGGATGCTGATACACCTATTATAGACCTTATCATTAAAGTGCACACCCAAACTTTTTTTGCCTAAATATTTCTGCTTATCATTCGGTTTATTTTGGCGAAAGAATTATTGGATTTGGTTGAATCCTCGATTTTTTATGGACAGGTAGCCCGCGTAGCAGGCGCATAAAACGGTGGGAGGGGGCTGGTGAATCGGGAGAAAAACGTGGCGGAGTTTTTCTCCCGATTCACCAGCCCCCTCCCACCCTTTTATGCGCCTGCTACGCAGGCTAATGGACAGGCATAGTCTCATTCAATTTGTTGCACGGCCGAGAAAAAGGGAATCTGGGTCCAACTAGGTTGGTGACGTCATCCCGGGAACGATTGAAAGATAGCGGACGTTTTCCATTTACCAAAAAATTCTGGAAATTTCGATGGGAAATGACTATCGGTGAAGAACGCGTTCCATTTGACAAACGTTCCATTCATTCCCAGGCTCCCTACTTTCCCGCTAAACATCCAAATGGTATTAAGTGATTTAAATGAAACTGTAGAGTTGGCTATGTAAGAGGAAGGTCTTTCAAATTCAGAAGACGATAATGACATTCCTATCCTTGCTGCGGTTGCAACTTATACGAGGTGCGATCAACGTCGAAACGAAGGGTTTTCAAAAATATATTGCCAGAACATTTCATCGATGAATATTTACAAGCCTTTCTTCAGGGCGACTCGAGGAACTCTTGAAGCTCAGTGCAGGGAAATGAAGCTACTGGAAGATTCGTCAGCGATACTCTTATTGGTTGTATGGCAAGGCCGCGCTTAAAACGCCTACTGTGAAAGGAGAATAACGAAAGACCTTGTTTAATTTCAGATGCAAAGTGTTACGCGGGAAACAATCGGAATAAGCTTACTCAAAGAACCCTCGGGCAACATTTAATGTTTTCTTCAATAAATTCTGGTTACCATTGGCATACATCACACAATTGTGATTCATTAACGTTTGAAGATCGGGTGCTAGTCCATGGCACAGGGGGCATTCGTATAAACTATTCGAGGTGATCGAAGAAGAAACCGCCATCTTACCAAAGATATGGCCTTAAATGGCCGTGAAAGGCCTGGAACTGGTGAAACCTTGTGAACAACAACAACAACAATTCATTCCGGTACTCCCATATATTTACATGGTATTACATCTTAATCTAAGTTTCAAATTGTAAAAGATGTCCAACTAATTAAAACTTACACTGATTGCCGATTTAACATTGACTCATAAACAAAAGCAGCAATAGTCCTACAGATAAAAGGATCAATGCTATTGAAAAGAAATAATATTCTAGAGTTATTATTGAGGTTACTAAAATTTTTATATTTCTCGTTAATTTCTCTGAAAACTTTCTCCCTTATATTGCGATTATCAGTGAAGTAAATAAGAAATGTGATTCATTGTCAATTTCATTTAAGAGCTTCTGCCTGAGAGACCGGGGCAGACTTGGAAATGAAGGTTGGCCGATTAAAATTGGTACACAAAGTCGTTATATGGAATTATGTAATATGCCAAAGTTTCAGCTTCAACGACCTTTCTTTAGCTGAGTTCTGGATATCAGCCTCGCAGGGGTCCTGAGAGGCTGATTTTCAATGCAATTTTGGCCACTTTTCAATCTCCCATTAAGCAACGTACAATTGATTTCTGACAAAAAAAAAAAACCTGTGGCTGATATCACAACTTGGTCCTATTTGAAGCATATGGGGAGCAACCGGATATGGCCTGTTTTTCAGATCGTATATTTTCCATGCCCATGTTTTATATCGTCAAGTCTTAGTATTCCTGCAACGTTCAGCCCTTAGTTTAGTAATATCAAGAAAAAAATACTAAGGTTGAGGCTTCTTTTACCACCAAACACTTTAAGAGATATTACCTACTACGCACTTCCGGTCAAAGTCTTAATTCCTTATTAGGAGAATTTTAAGTTGATTAGAGACAAATGCAAGCCAACACTCGTCTGCTGCGCTTATAGAGCACCGGATTCTGACTTTCAGACTTTTATTTCTTCGCTACATTAGAGTATGTCATCTGTGGATCTGGAAAAATCGGATGTGGTAATCCTAGGCGATTTAAACGCAGACATGATGGCGAGTTCTAAATTGCCAAAAAGGGATAAACAAGAACTTCTTAACTTTTCGCGGGCCTACAACTTCACTCAGTTAATAAAAGAACCAACGCGCATAACTGACACCTCGCGGACAATGATCGACTTGGTTTTTGCTAATAATGAACACCGCATTGTCAAATCTGGTGTTGTTCCAGTACCGCTTAGCGACCATTTTCTGGTATTTTGCATAATTAAAGCTGGTATTACAACAAAGGCTAAACCGAGAATACTCGAGTATCGCTCCTATAAGAATTTTAATCCGACTTTATTTAATGATGATCTTAGGAATATTCCCTGGCATTTTGTTGAAAACGAGGACAACGTCGACGATGCCTTGTTTACGTGGAATAAAATGTTTTCGGAGGTTGCTGATCAACACGCACCAGTAAAAAGAAGGCGTGTCAAGGGAACACTTCTTCCATGGATGAACAGTCAAATAAGTTCTTACTTAACTGGTAGACAACAGCGCACCTCATGTGGAAATGAGTTATCTGAGGAACTTCCAGTCACGCATGGGGTGCCACAGGGTAGCATTCTAGGGCCTCTGTTGTTGTGATTTACATAAATAACTTGCCAAATGTGCTTAACTCCTGCTACGCGTCACTTTATGCAGACGACACTGTGATTTATTGCTATGGTACATCCTCAAAGGAGTTGAGTGATAAGTTAAATAACGATCTACTGGGTGTGGCGAAATGGCTTCATGATCACAAACTGACTTTAAATTTGGACAAAACTAAATGCATGCTTATCGGTAGTAATAGGAAACGCGAAAGCAAAGTAGATTTGACTGTTTCAATTTTAGATCATAGTATAAGTAATGTTCGCAGCTTCAAATACCTCGGTATACATGTATCTTCGGATTTCACATGGACTGATCATATTGAACACCTAACTGAAAAAATCAATCAGAGGCTTGGGCTTCTCAAGCGTATAAAGCATTTGTTGCCTTTCAGGGCGCGTCTACTTTTCTATAAAAGTCTTGTCATGCGCCTTTTTGAATATGCTGATCTAGTATGGGGCGATAAACATAATATTACCCTTATGTCCACTGAGGCATTAGCCGTTCTCAAGTGGCTGCCTCTAGAGAAAAGGCGATTTCAAAGAAGGTGTGTACACGTATACAAATGCATCAATGGCCTAATTAATCACGATATGGACTTGATTAGACAAGACGTAATTCATAGGCATAATACACGTAACAAAGGCAATTTTAGATTACGACGTGTCAAAAGAAATTGGGGGAAGCAAAGAACACAATATCATGCCGTTTCCGATTTTAACTCTCTTAGTCAGACGATCAAAGACTCAAGGAATGTAAATAGTTTTAAACGTAATGTTTTTAAGTTTTTAATATAGCTACTTACGTTTAATTTTTATTTATACTTATTTTTAACTTTTTGTGCATTTTTTGTATCTTTTTAATCCCTATGCAATTTTATAGCTTTTTTGTTTTTACAATATATATCTAGTTTTGAGGTCCTTTTTGAAAACCATATCTTTTATGAAAAAGTTTCCTCAATAAAGATGATTATTATTATTTAGACGCCGATCGCACATTTAACAAACAATCAATGATCCCAAAGTAAATTAATAAAGGAAATATATATATTTGCAAACCATAAGCTAGAAATCAATTTTCCTACTGTGGATTTGTAACTACATTTTATGTATTTGCGCTAGTTTCGACCCAGGGGACTGCATGAAAGGTGAGGAAGAAACGTTGATATCAAGAAAAGTAATCAAAATACAATGAAACAAGTTGTTTAGTGAGTATATCGGTTAGGTGGAAAGATTGAGTCAAACAAAACTTTATTTATAGGACTCCGCCTTGTTTCCATGGAAACCTTGTTTTGTTAGGCATACATGTAATTACGTAAGTTTGAGTTTTCTTGTCTAATTCTCAGTTTTTATTGACGTTTTCAAGTTTCTTGGACAAACAAAGTTTTTTACACTTTTTCATCCCTTTAGTACCCCTTCTCTATTCTTTTAATTTTATTGTCATTGGCAAAAGCGATCTTTTGACTTCACGGAATAGTCATGAAATCGGCCAGACTGTTGGGGCGCTTTCCATCGAGCAAAAATAACCGGTACAAATTTTCGGAAATTTCGCTGGTCGAATGGAAAGCGTCCGACCACGTCCCAGAATTCTAGGTCACGTGCACTGACATGCTGAAAGTGCTTCGTCCGCTTATTGGTTTTTCCGCTTGTCCACGTGAGCTCACGCCCGGTTAGGAGGCTAAAACCGATATCTATCACGAATGGAACACGAAAATTTCAGTAATTCTGGAAATTCCGGTAAAGAGGGTGCACTCAAAACGTATTCCTAAATTTTCGGAAACTTTTCCCGGAACTTTGCCCGTTCCATTCGATTTCGAACCGTAAATCTCGAAAATTTTGGTTGAATGGAAAGCGCCCTTGGATTCAATATGACAGATGTTTTGGAATTTATGGCATTCTAACGTCGCGTGCCTTTATAACTGACTATTCACCATTCTTGGAATTTTAAGCCTCGAGTTCGTTTCTCCTCCCCCTCCCAGAACATCACAAATACCTCGTGTGACTAGTGTTACTGAAATTTCCGATTTAATCCTGCACACCCAGAGGTGCTTTCCTTCGAGCTTCCGTCTAAGCTCCTCTATACCTGCCAAGTGTCACGCCTGCGGATTGAAAATCTCGATGTCAAGCCTACTCACGCCTGTGTTCCAATTTCTCACGCCTAGTAGAAACGTTAGAGCCATTACAGTATTGACTGACACATTTTGAAAAATGTATTAATTATTTAAAGAAACTGAAACCAATGAGAAAAAATAAAAGTCCACGTGAATGATCGACTTTCTCCGAATTCTGGTTTTGTTTAAGACGGAAGTCTTCGGGACATCTTCGGAAGTCTTCGGAAAATCTTCGGAAGTCTTCGGACATCTTCGGATATCATCAGAGCCCTACGAAAAATCCTGGCACTCTCAGAAGAAAAATGTCACGCCTATAAATTAAAAAAAAGTTGACAGGTATACTCTTCTTTAATTGGGGAGCAGGGATGGCGTAGTGGTGAGGGCACTCGCCTTTCACCAGTGTGGCCCGAGTTCGATTCCCGGACTCGACGTCATATGTGGGTTGAGTTTGTTGTTGGTTCCCTTCTCTGCTCCGAGAGGTTTTTTTCCGGGTTCTCCGGTTTTCCCCTCTCCACAAAAACCAACATTTCCAAATTCCAATTTCATCTGCTTGAGCGCATTTGATCATATACAAATGGAAAATGCGCTATATAAGTTCTAAATTATTATTATTATTATTATTATTATTATTATTATTATTATTATTATATTAAATACAAATACCATCGTTACAATAGAGATTGAGAAGGCCAATTTACTTCCTATTTTCGCCAGGAGATTATATTGTTTGAGCATGACGCGCTAAGCTTCTCCGCTGTGATTTATTATTGGGCAATTCATCCCCAAGCTCTTTCGACTTTTCAAGTTAAACAACATCCAATATGGCGTCAAAAATGTTAGCAATTGAATTGTGGCAACAAAACGGATAAAGATCAGCAAAAGGTTAAAGGTGGGGGGGACCATTTAATTTAGAGATATTTTGTTCAAATGTGTATACAGATGGTGATGGAACAACGATCCTTGAACCAGTGGAACGAATAAAGTTTGAATGGTGATCGAATTTATGAGTCGCTTGCCAAGAGCTCTTAATTTATCTTTCATTGTACATGTATTAATTGGTTAATTCAAACGAGAACCGGTTAAAGAATTCAATTAGTAAACTATTTTGCTTGCTTTTTGCAGAAATTCGTTTAAAATTGCGAGTCTAATAAGTAACCTTAAACACAACTCTAGATCTGAAGTACAGGAAACTAACAGATATGATTCTTATAGCTTTGGTTTTCTACGTTTGGAAACCTAACTTTTATAGCAATATTCATTATTATTATTATTGTTATTATTATTATTATTATTATGTTATTTGATTCTCTCCAGTTGTCGGGTGTTCTACTTATCATTATTATTACTATTATTATTATTATTACTATTACTATTACTATTACTATTACTATTACTATTACTATTACTATTACTATTACTATTACTATTACTATTACTATTACTATTATTATTATTATTACTATTACTATTACTATTACTATTACTATTACTATTACTATTACTATTACTATTACTATTACTATTACTATTATTATTATTATTACTATTACTATTACTATTACTATTACTATTACTATTACTATTACTATTATTATTATTATTATTATTATTATTATTATTATTATTATATTAAATACAAATACCATCGTTACAATAGAGATTGAGAAGGCCAATTTACTTCCTATTTTCGCCAGGAGATTATATTGTTTGAGCATGACGCGCTAAGCTTCTCCGCTGTGATTTATTATTGGGCAATTCATCCCCAAGCTCTTTCGACTTTTCAAGTTAAACAACATCCAATATGGCGTCAAAAATGTTAGCAATTGAATTGTGGCAACAAAACGGATAAAGATCAGCAAAAGGTTAAAGGTGGGGGGGACCATTTAATTTAGAGATATTTTGTTCAAATGTGTATACAGATGGTGATGGAACAACGATCCTTGAACCAGTGGAACGAATAAAGTTTGAATGGTGATCGAATTTATGAGTCGCTTGCCAAGAGCTCTTAATTTATCTTTCATTGTACATGTATTAATTGGTTAATTCAAACGAGAACCGGTTAAAGAATTCAATTAGTAAACTATTTTGCTTGCTTTTTGCAGAAATTCGTTTAAAATTGCGAGTCTAATAAGTAACCTTAAACACAACTCTAGATCTGAAGTACAGGAAACTAACAGATATGATTCTTATAGCTTTGGTTTTCTACGTTTGGAAACCTAACTTTTATAGCAATATTCATTATTATTATTATTGTTATTATTATTATTATTATTATGTTATTTGATTCTCTCCAGTTGTCGGGTGTTCTACTTATCATTATTATTACTATTATTATTATTATTATTATTACTATTACTATTACTATTACTATTACTATTATAATCGTATCTATAACAAAATTCTCGATCGTGATTGGTTCTCCGCGCCTATTTGTCACGTAATCGACGCGCGATCACGTGGGTGTCCAATTACAGGTATCCAATTTGAACTTTTTGTAATTGGACACCTGTAATTGGATACCCACGTGATTTTCACGTCAATTACGCGCGCTTTAATGGCTTCCTTTGCAAACGTTTCCTACAGTTTTCAAAACATATGGAAAGCGCTACAGATTTTTTCGCTCAAAAGACCTTCCCAAAAGAAATTTTTAATTCCGAAATTTGTTATAGATACGATTAATTAGTAATTGGACCTCGAAATTTGTTATAGATACGATTAATTAGTAATTGGACCTCGTGTCGTACAATTCAGGGAGTAATCGCGCTCGTATTTTCAAATCAGCCTCGCGCTTCGCGCTCGGCTGATTTTGAAATTACTCGCGCGATTACTCCCTGAATTGTACGACACGAGGTCCAATTACTATTACTATTACTATTACTATTACTATTACTATTACTATTACTATTACTATTACTATTACTATTACTATTACTATTACTATTACTATTACTATTACTATTACTATTACTATTATTATTATTATTATCATCATCATTAGTAACAGTAATTGGACCGAGTGGAGTACAATTCAGGGAGTAATCGCGCGAATAATTTCAAAATCGGACAAGCACGATGTACCGAATCTAATGCAAATGAGCGAAAACAATACATTTTTCTCATGCATTTACATTAGATTCGGCACATGTGAAGTTTGACGTTTGAACCGGGCCTTAGTGAACTCATCTCATTTAAAAGTAATTTTTAGAAGTGGACCACAAAATACATTGACATGTTGAGCTATGCAAGTTTCTTATTGAATTCCAACTTAGTAACTACTGTAAAACATAATATATCCGTTTGTTCAATTTTGTCCTAGTATTTGTTTTGGCCACTACCATGGGCTTCGACAAAACACTGATAGCCCGTTTACTTGTAATGACTGTGAAACGAGTCAGAACGTAGGTGCTCCGTCGGACCAAGTTTCTGCCATCATTGAACTCTGAGGTAAGGCAGAATTTATCCTTGAACTTGATTTTAGCCTCAAATCATTTTTTTATTTTGCTGTTTTATTTTTTCCAGTGAATTTTATAGGGGATCAGTAGAGGGATCATTAAGGGGATCAGTAGGGGATCAATGGGGGATCTGTAAATGGGGGATCAGTGTTTTGTTGAAGCCCCACTGCCATTGTATCGAGTACATTACTAAGATGTTGAACTATTAAAACTTATTTTTGTGTTCAACTTTGCAGCTGGTTTATGACATTGACTGAAATTAAAGCACCCCACAATCCACTTTCCCAGAATATTTCTACACAATGAATACAATAAAAAAAAACTTTTACAACAGATCGAACGCACTTTACTAATCAGTTAAGTAGCACAGCACAATTCGTTATAAATTAACTTCCGTTATCTTTCGTCATTACTCGGGCTTCGAAGAGCGCCCAAGGTTTAAAAGGCCGTCCGCTCTTCTTTTTATTCTTCTTTGTCGTCGTCGTCGGGTTTCACCCACAAAGCTCATTTCCGGCGTTTCTGCGCAAGCGCGAACTATAAATGATAACTCACAACAGCAAGAATGATGCCTGTTGTCACGTATTGGAAAAAGTCGATTCACCTTGTGTCTTTGAAGTCTGAACAACTAATATGTTAAAAGAAGTGTCTATACGAATGTTTGCAAGTTCAACAGCGAGAAGAATACTTTTAACATGACCGAACTGAACTCCGTATGTTTTTGAATTAGACCATGTTTCTCCGTGGCGACTCCATACTAATCTAATTTTGAGTGGTACATCTTGTTGAATAACTCAAGTACGGGATATCATACACCCCTGAGACTTTAACAGGTGGTTTATTTACTATTTTTCCACAATATCTCAATTTCTGGATATTAGTTTTTGAATCAGGATAAGCGATTGTAGTTTATACTTGCGCAACGTGAAACTGACCGCGGAAACCTTACTCTCTTTCTTATGTTTCAAATGACGTACAATTTGTAAACAGCTTATTTTTTCTCCACACATTTCACCGAGACTCCATTAACGTCTGCGAAAAATCCTACATCGTTTGATAAGCGTTTCCTTTCTCAAACACTTAGGAGAAATATTCATCGAAGCGAAAACAAGTGTGCTTAGTTCTTTTTTGTAATAAATAACCTATTTTTACATCATTAGCTATGTTGAACCTCGGTGGTCTAGAGGTTATAGTTACTGCCCCTAATGTAAACAACCCGGGTTTAACTTCTACTGGTGGCACCTATCGTGGGCTTTTTTCTTCTTCTTTGATAAATATTTTTTACAAGTGTTATTATTATTATTGTTCTCAATGGTTGAGCTGTAAAGCAATTTTGTAATTTTAAAGGGATATATGTTGATCTGATAGGGGTCTACGGATATACACTGCAAAGAAATAGACTCCAACACAAGCTAAGCGCAATGCGTCCGATGTAAGAAAGACAGACTTCTCTCTGTTCTTTTGTTTAGCGCTAAATTAGGGATACAATTCTGTTTTTGGAAGCCCGAGTTTAGGCTAATTGTAACCTCTTGTTTAAATTCAATTACGGTGAAAAGAGGAATCATTTTCCCTGTTGAATACAAATAACTGAAATACATTAACTCAATATGATCGAAGTACAACCAGGATAAAAACTTTTTTTTTTTTCAAAAAAGCTATGCTATTATTTACAACACGTTCTTCAGTTAAAAATATAATACGTCTACATCGCGTACGTGACTTTTTGCTTTCGGTTTCGAATGTTTACATTACCTCGGAACTGCTGTAAGTTTCACTGGCAAAGGTCAGCGCTCTGGCCTCTTCAGGTTTGTTTTGGTCGAAGCAGGCTTTGCATATGGCTTTGAGAAAATTAAATAAAAATAAACATGAATAAGTTAGAATATTGAAGCGTGTAAAAACAAAATCTTTGAAAGCGCAAAATACATTTATGTCTGATGAACATGCATGAAGTCACTCTCCCTAGGATACTTACGGGATGCAATAGGTACCACAATGCCGAACTCCTGAAATATGGTATCTGAAACGTCAGCGGTAACCTTCTTCGGTTTCTTCAATTTCGTTTTTTCTCCTTGATGGAAAGGGTGTTGACATGGCCCACTTTGGTCACGCAAACGTATGAATTTTCGGCGGTGACGCGGGCAAATCACAATCGTCTTTAATTCATCCTTTGTAACGCCAGGCAAGCCAGCTTGGTTAAGAATTAACTTCCATTCAGGGAAATTGTCAACTCTGTGGGACACGGTCAGTTTATTACAACCAGCGTCCACTTTGACCAGCAGGTGGGTGACATCTCGATCTAACGTCGCTAATGGGAGAGTCACAGTAGGCTCTGACGGCTTGTTATCTCGTGCGCCGCATATGTCATCTTCTTTCCAAAAGGTGCACCGTATACTCATGTTTTTAATTTTCCAGGAGACTAAATTATAAAATCCAGACCTTTCAAGCTCACTCAAATAAAACAAATTCACTTACAGATTGAATAGATTTAATTAGTTTCATTAATTGATCGCAGATAGTTCCTTTTCTTGTAAAAAAAAAAAAAACAAACTGACCGCAATATGTCCACTTTCTTTTAAAAGTGCTGGCTATATATTTTTTCGTTGTTGCATTTTGTCGATTTACGACAGATTAAAGTATACATGTAACGCAGTAATGCATTCGGATTCTACACAAAAGCAATTGCTTGCAGTGGCCTGATGGTTAGCGGGCTGGACTCCGAATGGAGCAGTTCTGGTTACTAGGGCGTTGTCATGTTGTCTTGTCTTCTTTAACAGGGCCTCTCTCCACCCAGATGTATGAATGGGTGACGGTGATTATCATTCTGTCCAGGAATAGGAGCAATAACCAATTAAAGTTCCAGCAGATACGAGGCACGGGGCCTCGTGACGACTTACCTTACCACCTAGAGAAATCATAATGGCCCTCCAGGAGGATTATCCCTTCTAGTTTGCTTCTTATTACGGAAACCGGAGTTAAGGGCCAGCAATTCAGTGCGAGTCCGTCAAGACTTACTTTTTACTCTGATCTACAGCTAGGGGTGCCATAAAAAACACCTTAAGTGCTCCAAGAAAGCTGAAATATTGCATTTCCCAAGTTGCCATTTGAAGCAGTAGCCTTTGAAGGAAAATCCACTCCACCCCTGTCTTATCTTTGGATATGATATGCAGTACACCGATTAAGTCTGGTTGCCACCATGGATCTGTGCTGACTAAGAAAGCAACAAAAGGAAAACCCCGATAGAAAAAGGTGAAGTGTGCCCCCATGAGTAATCTTCTGGCAATTTGGTCAAACAGTTTACCGGCTTGGCGACGAAAACGGACCCGTCTAATACCTGGACCGTCTGCACTGGGGGACTGGGTCTGAATAAATAATCCATAAAACAAATCATATCCATTCGTTTTTCACGTTCTCGTGCAAGTTCTATACATAATCATTCTCTGCAGTATGACGGAAACGAAACTAGACGAGAAAAAAGTGAATTCCAAGTCAATCATAGCCAGCAAACTATAGATAAGTTGGCATGTCGTGACCTTGACACGACATGCGAACTCATGACACACGGGCTAAAGTTTTTAATGTTGCTTCACTTCGAAGGGATTATAGGAAAGGGGCATGGCTCTAAACGTGAAGCCAGGTAACCGTTTATAGGAATTTATCCATACACTTTGCATATAGACTGGAAGAGACTGCATTTTGCATTAGACCATTAGCTATAATTATATTCGAAATTTTCTAAAGGTTCAAAGCGATTTTCAAGTGGCGTCACGAAAGACGTTGTGGTTGCATTTAAAATGACTGATAAGTTCTTTTTCTGCAGAAAATACTGAGGTCCCAAACAGGTAGGTTATAATACAAAATGGGACCACATGGTCTGGCTTATTTCCTGATTGATTAGTGCTTCAGTCATTACCCATGGCCACAGACTTGTTACGTGCCGGGAACGGGTTGAATGAAAAAGATAAACTCAATATTGCAGTTTTGAAAAAAAGATGCAATGGTGCATTGAGATTAACCGGCAGGAGATGTATTTTTTTTTCACAACAGCTCCATTGTCCTTAAATTTGAAGACTTCGACCCAGAAATTTATAATCGTTGCCGGACCAAAATCTGATCTGTCCTAAAAACAATCATACGAAAATTTCTAATGAACGGCAAGTTGTTTCGTTTACAATTAAATTCAGAGTCTCTAGATCATAACTTAGAAGAAAGAAAAGTATTAATCGAAATTAAATGGCTGATTAATACGGACAACCTTTGTTCAAACTTTTACCGGAAGTAACCTGCTTAGTTATCTTCTCGTAAGTATTTCCCTAGTAAAAGTGCCTTAACCTTGGTATTTTTTGTTCTTGATGTTACTAAACTAAGGGTTGAACTTTGCAGGAATACTAAGACTTGACGATATAAAACATGGGCATGGAAAATATATGATCTGAAAAACAGGCCATTTCCGGTTGCTCCCAATATGCTTCAAACAGGACCAAGTTGTGATAACAGCCACAGCCTAACGAAGAATTCCCATGAGCCAATGCTTTTACCCATAGAAGCCTAAGGTAGGATAGGGCATTACAACTGTGGTTTTGGTTTTGTCTGAAATCAATTGTACGTTACTTAAAGGGAGGTTGAAAAGTGGCCAAACTTGCATTGAAAATCAGCCTCTCAGGACCCCTGAGGGCTGATATCCAGAACTCGGCTCAAAAAAGGTCGTTGAAGCTGAAACTTTGGCATATTACATAATTCCATATAACGACTTTGTGTACCAATTTTAGTTAAGCGAAATCGGCCGACCTTCATTTTCAAGTCTGCCCCGGTCTCTTAGGCAGAAGCTCTGAAATGGCAAAAGGTGCAGATTCTCAGGTTTTCTGGTATCTTGGAGTGTCAGTTTCTATATGTAGGTTATGATTTCCAAGACGGAATTTATTTAATAGCTTTTTATGAAAGGGACTTTTTATTCGATGCAGAAATTCGGTTTTTTGACAGTCCTTTCTGAAGGCAGAATAGAATTTAAGTTTTTTTTAAATTTAATTTTAAAAGAGTGAGTTGATGGCAAGTTGCAGATTCGCTGACATTGAATCGAATATGTGAAGTAATGTTGTCAGAATTGTTAATATTTGGAACATCGGATATATTTAAATTTGAGGTCTTACACAAGGTGTTCATCATGTGCATAAGACCCGACTGGTTTTTGTCTGCCAGATCTTTGGACAAATAGAGGCATTGTTTGGCAATATTATACTCTGGAAGACTTTCCAAGTGTAACCAAAACTTACTGATATTTATGCTAATTCTTGTTTTCAATGGTAATCTACCAAGTTCATTTCTACATGCTACACTTGGGCATTGCTTATTTACTCCGAGGGAACGGTTGCAAAAATAAACATGTGTACGTTCAATTTTGTCTTTTTCGCATGAGGCATAATCAGTTTTGTCATAAACTCGTAAATGGAGCACGCATATTCCATCGGAAAGTTTCCGGCGGGAAAACAGGACTACCTTTTCAGAAGTTCCGTTTATTCCGGAAATTTTCCAGTGGAACGAACCAAAAACATGTGTTTCATTTACATCCCAAACGGAATTTCCGGAATCTCTTCGTAAATGGAAAACGCCCGAGTCAATCTGTTTTTGTAAGCGTTTGTTGGGGTCATCGAAGCACATTTTGGCGGGTAAAAGCCTGGCAGTAGTCAAAATTGTGTTGGAATCATGTCCTCCTCGTTCTCGGAGTCAGAGTCAGCCTGACTCTGAATATAAATTAACTGTTAAAATCATGTCTTATTTGCCCTGAGAGTTAGAATCATTGAGCTTCCTTCAAAGAACTTTACAAGCGCAACAGAACTTCCGTTCCCGGGATGACGTCATACAAGCGCTGAACCCATTCTCCCTATAACTTGGTCGTGAAACAAAACGGC
Organism: Pachyseris speciosa; assembly: GCA_016490735.1. Taxonomy (NCBI): domain Eukaryota; kingdom Metazoa; phylum Cnidaria; class Anthozoa; order Scleractinia; family Pachyseridae; genus Pachyseris; species Pachyseris speciosa. The sequence goes on along the minus strand of JAEMWC010001257.1, from coordinate 128,553 downwards.
GTTTTTGGTCGCAATTTCGAGACTTAACCGGGGCACAGAGAAGCGAAGATTTAACTGAATCAAAATTTTTTTTTCACCGTTGTGCTTCTAATGCAGAGACGAATCATTTAAGATGGAAAAATGTTTTGGGGTTAGGTTCACTTTAAGACGCCATCTTGGCGGGTAGGCAAGCAGCACAGAAAACCTGAAATTACGTTGAAGTACCTGTTTCTAAGCAACAACAGTTGCATTGATAGTTAATTGTACTAGGCAAAGGGTTCCACTGACAAAATTTGAGGGATTTATCCGTGCCAGAAAACATTCTCTGGCTTTTTGACGTTTTCCATGCATTTCCCAAAGAATTATAGACAAATGTATGGAAAAATTCAACTGAGAAAGCCCTCAAATTTTGTCAGTGGAACCCTTTGCCAGTACCATTAATCAGCAATATATAATTTTTTGCTGAGGAACAGGCACTTCACACATTATTAGCTATTATTTGTAATTTCTGTTCTGTTTGAGTGCCTACCTGCCAAGATGGCATCTTGAACCGTAAAAAGGTCTATTTAAAAATGCACACGAAATATATAGTGCACAACTTATATGTAGTCATGTTAGGGCCTGTTCACATGGAGGTGGCGATCCCAGGCAGGTGAGGTCCCCCAACTACCCGTGGTCCAAAAAAGCTAGCCTTCACATGCAACCCCGTGAGGTTTAAAATGCTATCGCGTGGTCGCTAAGAACGTATATTAACAAAAGAATTCAGAGATAATTGCCCGGATGAACCTCACCCCACCCCACCTCCAGCATTCACATGAAAACTCACCCCAGCTGAGGGCCTGTAAACATGGAGGTGGATGACCCCAGGCAGGTGAGGTCCCCCACCTATCCGAATGTTGAACAATGACACTAAATTAAATATTGTTTCTGCCATTGATGTACTGGAGAAATATGCTTCTTCCACGTGAAATTTACAGAACTGCTTTATTTCACTAACAACAATACAGAAATGAGCGTCAGTGTCTTCAGCATTTTAGTATTTACAACCACACAACTACTCAAAAATTAATATACGGGAGCAGCTTTAGTGAAAACTATTTCTAGTATTAGGGCTTAGAGTGGCATACGTGTGACTCAGATATTGCATACACGCATTGCGCACCTAGAGTGTTGTGCGCATGACAAGGGGACATGTGCTCGCCCGCCATTGAGAATAACGGAGAATAGAGTTGTGTTCTATCAAATGCTTTGGTTTGTTGTTTTTTCGGTATTACAGTAAATGCTTCTCGTAGATTGAACATAACTCATGGTCCTTATTTTGAAGATAAAGGCCCTGGCAAACGAGGACATATTGTTGCGGACACACTGTTACTCATGATGTTTCTTGGGTGAGCAAACGAGCGCGACACAACGCAAATGTTATGTTTCCATACTGCGCACTGGGAAACATTTGTTGAGGACACAAATTTTGTTTCCGCGACAAATGTTGCGCGCGGAGGCAAACAGGGAAACATTTGTGTCCGCAACAATGTGTCTCCGTTTGCCAGGGCCTTAAGTTATGCGATTAGTTATTCCTTTATTCAGATATGAATAATCGGAGGAAATCGGCCAAGTTCAGGCCTACATGCAATATTGGATGTTTGACACTTACTTCTGAGTAACGTTTGCAACACCGTAGGTTTGTTTTCTCAGTTGGTGAATCGGTCCCGGTGACTTAAGATCCGATTTAGTATAGACACCCCAGACTTCACTATATAAGTCAAGATTGGGGAAATCATTTGTGTATGCAGCGGAGACTGTTTCAAAATGTTAAAATTGTCTCTAACCCAAAAGTTGCAGATAATGTACAAGTAGTATAGTACTTGGGGGTCCTAGCGCATTTTTCACAGCAGCGCATTTTCCAATTTTGCGCCGTAAAATTTAACAGCGCATTTTTCCCAAGGTCAAGGTTAAATTTTCCAAATCTAAAATTAGCGTTTTCTCCCAGAATACTTCAATATTTTAGGCATCAGGATGATGAATGAAAGAATTGAGTAGTATTCGTCGAGAAACGGCTGATTTCAATATTCTAAGCGGAATGAGCATATTTGAGTAGTATTCGTCGAGAAACAGCTAATTTCAACATTCTAAGCGATAATTAGTATATATGAGCAGTATTCAGGTAGAACGGCATTTTCCCATTTTCCAAGGTCATCTATTTAAGTACTTTATGATATAAAAAACACTTAAAGACATATCGCTATAAGTCAAATGGAGAATGACGAAAGAAAGAAATCTCCGGGCCTTGGAAAAGCCCTCTCAAATCAGGTCAGGTAGCCAGATGGTAAATGATCCGAGTCAAAAAATTATATATCCTAATAGTATAGACATGGAAAATAGAAATAGTATTTTCAAAGAATTATTGAAAAGATTAGGCCGTATGGATGTTGGTGAGATGAGGCAATTAGTTAGTCTCGCTGATAACATCAAAAAGCAGAAGCCAATTCCAGCACCTCGCAAGAGTGTGAAGCAGATGGTTAAAGATTATGAAGACAACATAATTCTTCCACCACCACAATTTAGAGATAGACCAGTACCAGCACCAAGAACTAAAAAACTAGCCCCAATACCAGAACCAAGGACTAAGATAGAGCAAACAGATAAAGCTCTCAAAGGATACACCAAATCATTTCAAATAGATATCAAAAATTACAAAGACCCGCTATTACAACTGCAAAACACAAGAAAGGCTGTAGCGTACCGTCTTGTAAGTTTACTAAAATCAATGAAAGGACTGAAATTCGTTGAAACACTAAAGGTAACATTCAGAAAAATGTCTGATGGTGAAATAATACATAAAACAGCCTTTTTCAACAGTCCACCTCAAACAATTATAAATAATCTCCAGATCAGTGAATCACTTCAAGCGTCAAAACAAAATATATTAAATAAGATTGCAGTTTGGATTTCAGAAGGATCTGGCTGGGTTGTGGAATCAGTCGACAAGCATTTTCTAAATGTTGTAATATATCAGCCAATGAAAGGCTCATCATATATCAAACTACCCCCAGAATTAATGAATAAAATGAAGGGATTGATTAACATGAAGAATAAAGACAATGAATGCTTCAGATGGTGTCACATCAGACATTTGAATCCACAAGATAAAGACCCTCAGAGAATAAAAAAATCTGATAGACAACATATTAATACGTTAGATTATTCTGGCGTTGAATTCCCCGTCACAACTAAACAGTACAACAAGATAGAAAAACAAAATGAGATCAACATCAATGTATTTGGTTATGAAAACAAACAACCATATCCAATTTATGTTTCAAAAGAAAAGTATGAAGACTGTTTGAATCTTCTATTGATTACAGAAAATGAAAACAAACACTACGTTTTAATCAAAGATTTCAAAAGGTTCATGTATAATCAAACAAAGCACAAAGAAAGAAAACACTTTTGCATGCACTGTCTACAATGTTTCAGCTCAGAAAGAGTCTTGAATGATCATGTGGACAACTGCATACTGGTTAATGGCACACAAGCAATAAAGATGCCAAACAAAGACAATAATATTCTAAAATTCATCAACTTCCATAAACAACAGCAAGTACCATTTGTGATCTATGCTGATTTTGAGGCTTTAACTGAGAAAATACACGGTTGTCAACCCAACAATGATAAATCATACACTGAAGCCTATCAGAAGCATACTGATTGTGGATATGGTTACAAGGTTGTTTGTTGTTATGATGATAAATACAGCAAGCCAATACAAATATACAGGGGTGAAAAGGCTGTATACAAATTCATGGAAGCTATGTTAGAGGAAGTTAAATATTGCAAGAAGATTGTTAAAGAATTCAATAAACCATTGAAAATGACTGAGGATGATGAAGAGAAATTCCAAAAAGCCAAAGAATGTCACATTTGTGATAAAAAATACACTGAAAAGGATATCAGAGTACGAGATCACTGTCACATTACTGGCCAGTATAGAGGATCAGCTCATCAAGAATGTAACCTGAAACTTAGAGTCAATCCAGAAGAAGTGAAGATACCTGTTATATTTCACAATCTAAGAGGTTATGACAGTCATTTTATTATGCAGGAGATTGGAGCTATTGTCAAGAAACACACATTCACAAATAAAAAAGGTGAAAACTGTCAAATGAACATCAATGCTATCCCAAATAACATGGAGAAGTATATGGCTTTCATGCTTGGCAATCACTTGACCTTTCTTGATAGTTTCCAGTTCATGAGCTCTAGTTTGGAAAAACTTGTAGGCAATCTACCAAAAGAAGCCTTAAAATTCACCTCACAAGAGTTCAAGGGAAAGGATCTTAATCTGATAGCACAGAAAGGTGTTTATCCATACGACTACATGGACAGTTTTGATAAATTCAATCAGAAGCTGCCCTCAAAAGAAGAATTCTATAGCATACTGAGTGATACGCATATATCAGATGAAGACTATACACATGCTCAGACTGTGTGGAAACATTCTCTTTAAAAACATGGGTGAGTATCATGATCTGTACCTTAAAACAGATGTACTCCTGTTGGCTGATGTATTTGAGAACTTCAGAAGAACATGTCTCGAGTACTACAAACTGGATCCGTGTCACTATTTCACATCTCCTGGTTTATCATGGGATGCAATGTTAAAGATGACTGATATCAAACTGGAATTGATGACTGACATTGATATGTTCCAGTTCATTGAAAAGGGTATGAGAGGTGGTATCAGCTATATTGCAAATCGTTACGGTAAAGCTAATAATAAATACATGAAGAAGTATGATGAGAAGGCGCCCTCAAAGTACATTATGTATCTTGATGCTAATAATCTATACGGTTGGGCAATGAGTCAATACCTTCCAACAGGCGGATTCAGATGGATGACTGAGAATAAAATAAATAATCTCAACCTGGCTAAATACAAAGAAGACAGCAATAAGGGTTTGATTCTGGAAGTTGATCTGGAATACCCCCAGGAGTTGCATGATCTGCATAATGATTACCCGCTTGGACCAGAGAAGGTGAAAGTAACTGGAGACATGCTTTCAGATTACTGTAAAGACATAGCAGAGAAATACAATATATCGACTGGTTTGGTACATAAACTGATGCCAACATTAAGCAACAAAGAGAAGTATGTTCTGCATTACAGGAACCTCCAATTATACACAGACTTAGGTTTAAAGGTAACAAAAATCCACAGAGTGCTAGAGTTCAAACAATCACCTTGGCTGAGACAGTACATTGATTTCAATACACAGAAAAGAACTAATGCCAAGAATGCTTTTGAGAAAGATTTCTTCAAGTTGATGAATAACTCAGTATTCGGCAAAACTATGGAAAATCTCAGAAAGAGAGTAGATGTCAGATTGGTGACTGATGAGAAGAAGCTATTGAAATTAGCCAGTAAACCAACTTATGTTAGCAGTAAGATATTCAATGAAAATCTGGTAGCAGTGCATAAGATAAAAGAAACACTAACTCTAAACAGGCCGGCATATGTAGGAATGTGTATTCTTGATCTCAGTAAGACGCTTATGTATGATTTCCATTACAACTACATTAAACAAAAGTACGGTAATAAGGCTAAGCTGCTCTTCACTGACACGGACAGTTTGACATATGAAATTGAAGCTGAAGATGTCTACAGGGATTTCTGGAATGATAAAGATAAATTCGATAACAGTGACTATCCTGAAAGCTCGCCATTCTCCGATAAGACCAATAAGAAAGTGATTGGTAAGATGAAAGATGAGGCTGCTGGAGTCCCAATATGTGAATTCGTAGGGCTGAGATCAAAGATGTATAGCTATATTAAAGATGATCAGAAAGGAGGAAAAACAGCAAAAGGAATCAAAAAGAACACAATCAAAAATGAAATCAAGCATGAAAATTATAAAGACACTCTATTCAATGACAAACAAATGTATCATAAAATGAAAACAATCAGAAGTGAAAACCATCAATTAGGAAGCTATGAAATCAACAAAGTATCACTCAGCTGCTTCGATGACAAAAGATATTTATCAAAAGACGGAATCAACAGTTATGCTTATGGCCATCACAAAATAAATAGCCAGGAATAAAAATACTCTTGGCTACCAAAATAGCAAATACAGTATAATACTGACCTCTCTAACATATATAGGTTAGATAAAAGTTAGTCTTTTCTTATACGTGATAAATACAATTTGCTTTCTTCCATGTGTTTGGTTATTTCAAAAATTAAATCTTCAAAACAATTGCTCATAATGTATTTGCACTTGTTTTTCTCATACATTTGCTTCATATTTGTTTGTTTTTCCGACACTTGGTATACACCAGTGGGACTTTTGAATTCAAGACAAAGAGCATTGTATTTTCTGGTGGGATTCATTAACATCAAATCACATTGTCCAGACATATATCCTTTGTTATAACTTCTGATTCTCATATTTGAGCTTATTTGATTTTCACCTAAACCGGCTATCATTAATGCGTCTTCATATTTCTTTCTGATGAATGAAACAATCTTGCAGTGCAGATCATTTTCACTTCCAATCATCAGCATGTTATTACTTCTGTCATTGAACTGTTTGTAATATCCCTGTTTTCTGATTGATGGTAATACTTTTGATGTAACCCAATGTTTGAATTTTACTGCTTCCTGTTTTTTAGAGGACAGTATTAGTGAATAAAATCCTGATTCATTTATAAAAAAACATTTGAAAGTTTTTTCAATGGTCTCAGCACGAGGGACCGTTTTTGTCCCCCGTGAATCAGTGGCCTCAGCACGAGGGACCGTTTTTGTCCCTCGTGAATTTATGCTTATTTTGAGGTCTCTTAAGATTTTATCATCAGATACAACATGATCTCTGATTGCTCTTTGTGGATTTTTATAGTCAAGAATTTTGGCTATGTCTCTTCCTCTGAACCATATTTCGTTTTTATCATCGAGATAACAATCTATTGAAACGTCTAATTCTTTATTATCGTAGGAATATTTTTGCATACATGTATGTTAGATAATTTTCTTTAAATCCTTGATCGGTATCCAACTGTTAAAGTCGTCACTATAACCCTTCCACTTCACCAAAGCTTGTTTCTTCTTGTAATCTCTGCGAATGACTTTATCAATACGGAATACATCCTGTTTAGCTTTTAATAACTCAGGTTCATAAAAACTCCCTTCAATTTCTTCATCGTTGTGATCTTTTAGTTTGTATGTTATTGGATTAGTGTATTGGATTTTATCAACTATAAACACTTCTTCTGTCCAATTTGGTGTATAGCCCTTGTCGAACACAATCCGTTTATACTTGGATATTCGGACCTTATCACCTATTTTAAATTTTAGTTTCTGTTTTAATGGCTCCATATCACCATACAAATTGAAGTAAACAGTTCCTTCATTCCTCTTATCAGATGCTTCAACGGGTGTCATCTTTGTGCTTGAATGTTTTGTGTTGTTATACTGTTTCACTAATTTTGGTAACATGTCTAAATACTGTGTATTACCTTGAACAGTGAACTGCTTCCACATTTTGGACTTAATTGTCCTATTCCATCTTTCAACTACTGATGACTTCTCTTCATTCTCAGTTGAGTACATCTGTACACTATGTTTCTCTAGCAAGTCCTTCAAGTGTTTGTTGTAAAACTCTTTTCCCTTGTCGACCCATAAATACTGTGGTTTTCTGCCTTCCTTGAATATTGATTTGAATGCTTCAGTGACAGATTCACCTTTCTTATCCTTCAATGGGACAATCCAACCATATTTGCTGAAGACATCAATAACCATAAGAAGATATCGATAACCTTTATTCCATTTACTGAACTGTTGCATTTCAACTAGATCACTTGCCCATATTTCATCAATTTTATTTACAATCACACGCCGCCGAGTGAAATTTCGTTTTATGGGTGCATGTAATTCATCAGCTAGTTTTTCTTGCCAGTTTTCTTCACTCGACGGCTTTTTCCGTTTTTTGAAACACCAAGACCAAGTTTCTGTTTTTTGTCAATTAAGAATCTAGCTGTTTGACCCCATTTTGGCATCTCACCATATGGTATTTGATCTAGTGACTCGACCATTGTTCTATCACATTCACCTTTATTTTTTCATATCATAACAAATATCATGATAAGCTGCTATTTCATCCACCTTATTGTAAGGTTGTACATTCCATTTCAAGACCTCACCAGTATTTGGATCATATTCCAACTGCTCATGCAATGGATTGTAAGGTCCCATATATTTATACTTACTTGGTGTCCAACCTGCTTTTGGTTTAGGAAGCTTGCCAATACCTTATGGATATCAATCGCGCCTCCCATTTTAATTTTAGCTACCCATTTTTGTATATCTTCTGTTTTGCATACATGATATCTGCAATGAGCCACCACGTGTATAATCAACTCCAGCAATATCTGTTTTATACATTTTTTTCTTGTCAGAGTTTGGGTCTAATAGCAGTGCTCTTGCATTAAGCCTTTACCAACCTTTGTGATTGCAGGCTTTGCGAGGGAAAGTCCTTTGTCAATTAATTTCTTTTGCAGCTTTGGATTTCTCATTGCTTCAGAAGCATAATATCTTCCCATTTCTACACCTTTCTTTGCTAAATAAGGGACTCCATGTTCTAAGAATCCTGTTAGCGCCATATCTGCGGCTGAATCTAGTATGCCCGCCCCTTCAGACGGGCTATTCAGTTTCCCCGATTTCTGACAAATTTAGTTTTTGTGATTCCACATTCAGCACAAGTACATTTCATCACAGTTCGACCATTTTTTGTCTTTTGATATCTTTCACTTCCTGGTACACATTCAGTGACTTTCTTCTGTTTCACACAATATGATCTCATATATATTAAGTTGGATAAAATAGCTTTCCACAATTTATCACCTGCTCTTTTTTCAATCTGATATTAATTATTTTATCAATTTCATTAGCTTTCTTGATCTTCTTTCTTTGTCTAGTAGTTAAATCGACATACATTTCCACTAAGTTTGTCATAGAATACTGTTATATTATCCAAAGTGCATTTGATTACAACTCGTAAACCAATCAATCTGTTGACAACTATTATAACAAATATATTAACATCATCAATTATTTCGAATTCTATCATACTTTTATGTTAGATAGAAATTTATTAAATCTTTTATCATCAAATAATATTGTTAATATCATAGTACCTTTCTGACGTTCTAAAAGGTAGTACAAACACCATTGTTTACTCAATAACGGATCTCTAATACGCATTGATTCATTGAAACAATTCTTTTTCTCCATTTGAGCAGGTATCTCCTGTCCTGATGGATCAAAGTATTCTTTCTCATTATAGCACGCGTAATATTTGCCGACTTTTATTATCCCACTGTTTTTGTTTAACTTAACAGACATACATATACATTACATATTTTTGAAATAATTGATTATGAATCTATGATTGACTCTTGTGTCTGTGGGATTGAATTTTGCATTATGAATGACTTTCAATATGGGGGTCCCTTTCTGTCTTTCCAATAAATAGTATAAACACCAATATCCACACAAGACTGAATCTCTTTCTTGTATCTCATCTCCAGAGTATTCAAGTTGTTTTCCACTTGTAGCCATGTATTTCTGTACTTCTGTTGGCATCATTAAACCAAATGAGTCAAAGTATTCACAGTATCTATCACCAATTCGATAACATACCCAGTGAGTACCAGGTCCAATCTTACTGTCGAGATTGACTATCCCACATTCATTCTTTTTTATTTGTCTAGGAAGATTGTCTCTTGAAAATACTCCTCTAAAATGTTTTATTCCAAGTTGTTTAACCCAATTGATTAAATCAAAGTTGGATAAGGGTTTGTTTACAAAATGGTTCCTAGTATGGGGATTGAATTGAATGGACTGTTTTTGCCTAGTAGAAGTCCTTTTCCTTTGTTTTTTTTTTTTCATTCCATAACCGATTGGGTTATTCCATGTACCAAAAACAGGAGGAGATTGCCATGGAATCATAGCATGTTTCCCACCTTTCTTTCTGGGTACAATGTCATCTGGAACATGAACAGGTATTGACCGTCTTGGACGGCTGCTTTCAACATGCAAACCTTTTCCAGTTAATTTTCTGATTGCTTCTATAGCCAAAGGAATTCCAATGCTGGCGAGTATTGTTCCAATACCCTTTCCAGTCTGCGCTTTTGTTGGTTTTATAACAACGTCTCCACCATACTGCATTTTTTGGATAACATCAGCCATCTGTCTCGTATTCAATAAATTTCCTACATTCAATAATTGGGATAAATTGGCATTAGGAATAAGAAATCCTCCTTTTTGTTTCTTTCCAAATAGTTTATCAATGCCGAGACTTGCTAATGAAGAAAGAGCACCTGTAGCCAATGCTGGAGCCGCTTTAGCTACTGCTTTACCTGCATAAGGCAATAGTCTTGTTCCAAGTGAAAAAAGACTGGACCAAAGAGAACCTCCTTCTTGGACTGATTTTCTGATCTGTGCTTTGGATATCTTTACATCAGCACCTGTTCCATTTCTCTGTGATTTGGCTAATTTTTTTATCTGTGTTTTTGTCAACATCATTTGATCACCTCCAGTGAGATCTCCATGTGCGAGTCTCAATGTTACCGGTGAATTTGTTTGTATAGCTTTTGCAAGCCTTTGCTTCTGACTGTTTGAAAGTCTTACTCCATGAGGATGATAAGTAGTCATATAATATATGTTTATACTAAATTGTATTTAATACAAACAATCATTTAATTTAATTATTTAATTAATTTAATTTACATTGATCTAAGAATTAATTTTCCATCAGTCTTTCTCATCTCAATATCCTGCTCATAGAGGACCAGTGCATACACACTGTAATCAGCATTTGTTGCAGCACTCAAAGTGTATTTGAAAGTCAGTTTTGTCATTCCATCTTTAATATCCTGTTTCTGTTTTGTCAGATCGAAATAAACAAAAGGGAATATTGTACCGAAATTGCCCCTGTTAAGAAGGGTACTTTCACTGAAATCATTAACAGCTTGAACATATTTCAAAACATCTCTAAATACTCTTGTTGGTTCTGTTGATGGTTTATAACGAAGCTCTGGATAATCATTTCCATTGCCAACCTCAAGATAACAATCAGTCAAAGTTCGGTTATTTGCAACTGAGAATGTGTTATAGAGAAATTTATTGGCTGTCTGAGATGCATCATTGGCATCATTGATGATGAATACAAAGACATGCCTGGGTTTGTTTATTGCTGTGGAAATACGGAAATTGGCAGTCTGTTGTCTTGTTGAATTGCCTCTCTCAATCAATTCTCTCATGTAAGTCCACTTTCTGTTGTCAAGATACTTGCTCATGTATAAGGACTTTCCCGCAGAATTGAAAACAATGCGAGGAACTATTAGCTGGAATTTAGTTAGTACCACACGGCAATCATCAGCAGCTTGCCAAATCAAATTGGCATCACTCTCAAGTGTCAATTTCATCTCTACTTTTGAGTTAGGCATAAGTTCATCCCAAAAGCTCTTGAAAAAACCGTATCTGTTCAATGCAAGCTCTGCATTTACTTTACCGGCTGCACCATTCAACAGTGCTTTACGAGCTGCGAAACCTTTGTTATAAGTAGCCACCTGGGCAACTCTATCATCAGCTTGTCTTTTGTCGTCAAGATAGAAGAACTCATTGGTTCCCTGACTTACAGCATAACCCTGTGAATACTCAAGCAATGACTTAATATTTGTGGCTTGGTTGGCATCTCTGCACTCATAAACATCAAGACCATTCATTTTTACATTAATGGTGTTAATAAGAGCGTGAACTGAATTAACAATACCATTTCGATCGTCAGCAGCAATGTCAGCTCCATCTGCAAGCTTTTTCACAATGAAATCGACATTAAAACGGGCATTATACCAGTCAAATGGTGTAGTCTCTCCACTGTTATCAACAATGAAACGGTAACCTGTTTTACTCTGATGAGCATTGTTTGCTACTACAGTATTAAGTGCTGTCTCTAGTTCGAACACTACATCTTCATATCAATATACCAATCTATCCCATTTAAATCGACTGGAGCTCTAGAAGAGTCTGTGACATAAAAACGTATTGAGCTGATTGTATGTGTTGAGACAGGATTCCATGAAAGAAAACGAGGTTTGTAAGTGAAAGGTAAACTTCTAACGAGATCTGTGACAGGAATAACAGCGATTGTATTTGTGCTATTTCCATCAACAATGCTATCTGTCACCAAATCACAATTGATATAAATTTCATCTACTCCTCTTGTAATATCAGGTAGATTTGTTCCATATTCTGTGGCTGGAACTAATTTTGAATCGAAACCGATAAGTTTTCTGAAATCAAGATTCCTCAGATCCACACGATAATTTTCATTGAGTTCAATCAAAATGCGATATGTTGACAAAACGAAATACATGTTAATACCATACTTGAATTTTGATTTGTCTGTTTCAGATGGATTCAGTACATGGCTATTTTTCTCATATACTCATGAATGTAACTATTGATATCGTCGTATGAATACATCCCGTTAACGAATGTTATTGTTTCCCAGTTTACACCTTTGTCATAGCTGTATTTAATTTGATTATTCCCAAAAATATCTCTGATATTGTACCAACTGTATGTCATATTGATGACATTCACAGCCATTTCATATTTCAAATCATTCGTTAATTTAAGAGGTGTATTGAATCTTTTTTCAAAATCATGACTCTTGCTGACACCAATTTTGTCTCTGTTTTTACTGTTGAATCGTAATGAAATTTCTGTCATATACTTTTACATTAGATATTTCATCATTATTTTATTCAACTCACCGGTTTTCAGGATTCCCAGTCTGTTCAATGTATGCAATATTTTTGTGAATTCATTTTGAACATTTTTGCTGTTGTTGCCGGCTGAAATAGATCCACCAAGTAACTGTAGTCTTGAAAGCATGTCACCCAAAAATGCATCCCTTGAACCCATGCCTGAACCAATAGTTGATGCACCTTCCTCAACGGCGCCAATTCTTTTTCGGTACTTTTGTAGTAATTTGATCTCTTGAGTCAATTCATATATCTTTTCTTTATTTTTATCCCTCTTCGTTTTGGTTTGTGATAGATGAGCTTTTTTTATTCCAACATCTTGGGTTAATTTACCAATCATTTTGTCATACTTGTCGATGTCGATTTCACCATCCATATATGATTTAAATATCTGTGATGGAGGAGCAATTATGTTTCATCAATGTTTGAATATCCTCAAGTGAAAAACCTTTATCAAGATTCGACTTATATGGTGCTTCTGTTTCAGTCATCATTTTAGGTTTGTAATCAATTGGTAATGTTGTTTTCATTGGTACTGATTCAGGTAACGTGTTCATCAGCATAAGATCTTCGAAACCAGATGTCAAGGCTTTTTGATTCTTTTTCAACTGTTTAATAACTTCATCCTGTTTTTCGTCGACACTTTCTTTCACACTCTTCTGGACATCAATAGAGGGTTTCAGTAATTCTGATGTTGTATCATAAGCATCCTGTTTTCTGTATTCATAAGTCTTGATAACATCACGAACTTCTCTTGTTTTATTTCCAGCTTCAATTCCACTTTTAGAAGCCTTTTCATTCGTTCTATATCCATATACAATTGTGTTAGACTAATCTAAACTATTTACATATGGAAATCCCTAATTATGATATTCAGGGTTTAAAGAATTCATTCAGACAGTTGTATCCGTATATGCCAAAAGACACTTTCAGGATGCTGCTGGCTGGTAATTCTGGATCTGGAAAGACAACATTGTTCATGCATCTGATTATGGAACCATTGGTTTATTATGATCAGATACATCTTTATGCAAAAAATTTAGATCAAGACAAGTACAAATATCTTCGGAAAGTAATGGATGAAATAAGCAGTCACATTGGATATCCTGCCTTGGTTTGCAGTCAAGAAGAGATATTGCCAGTTGAACAAATAAAAGACACAAATTTGCAGCGATTGGTTGTTTTTGATGATTTCGTGACTGACAAGAAACAAGATCAAATAATCAGCTATTTCATTCAGGGGAGACACAAGAACTGTTCAGTCATATATCTCACACAGTCATTCTATGGATGCCCAAAATCAATCAGACTCAATTGCAGTCACTTCTGCCTTTATGATTTCCCATCCTCAAGAGAAAGGAACTGATTGCACAGGAGCTTGGAATTGACAAGAAGAAATACATTGAAGCAACCAAAAAACCATATTCCTTCTGTTATGTCGACAAGCCGATGAAAACAATCAAGAGAAATTTTTATGGTGCTGTTTAATCTAATCTAATATTATATGGCAATCAACAATTTTCAAAATCCAGAAAAACAATAAGAGACTACCTGTCATCTATGAAACCAAACCACCTGAATTCTTGGAAGATTAATCTAACAAGATTGTATAATGGGAGTTTTTAATGCTCAAATAAATCAAGATAAAACAGAAACTGGAACTGGTGAAAGAGGCCCTGCAGGTCCAATTGGTCCCAAAGGTGAAAAAGGTGATAGAGGTCCAAAAGGTAATACAGGTGCAATTGGTCCACAAGGAGCTACTGGAGCTGTTGGTCCCAAAGGTGATGGATTCAAATTAACACAAGATGGTAATTATGACATTGAAAATAAACGTTTGACAAATATTGGTGATCCAGTAAATCATTATGATTCTACTAACTTGGGATATGTTAATGATGCTGTTTTATCAATTGAAGGAACACGTGTTAATCCATTTAAATTTCTTCTTGAAGATGTATCAAAAACAACTATTCTTAGAAATGCGAATAATCTACAATTAGAAGTCTATAATAAAAGCCCTTACTCAATAAATAAAAAAGCCTTGTCTTTTGTTATTCCTTCTGCTGGTCTTACAACTGTTCTTCGTTTTGATCTGTCACAATTGGAAGTTTCAAAGTACACTTTAGTTGTTGATTTTATACTGATGGTAACCCAAATAATGCAACAGTCGATGACGACAATCTGTCATCAAATTTAATTGAAAGAAAGGATTCAATAAAAAGAGCATTTCCAAAGACTCATCTTGTTGATGGTTATCTTAAGAGAATATTCTTCCTTGAAAAAACGAGAGTTGGTCAGACATCAATGGAGTTATTGTTGATTTCACCATATTTACAAAATAATGCCAAACATCATGTCATAGTTTATGGTGTTTATGGATTTTCTAATATCATTTTATCACATATTCACGACCCAGCTTTTGAAATAGAAGAAGGAAGAATTGTATTTAATAATGAGGTTAAAATGAGTTTTCGTAGAATAGTCAATGTTGCAAGCCCTATACTTCCACAAGACTGCGCAACTAGAAAATACGTTGATGATATTGCAATAGGTAAAGCGGATAAAACATATCTCAATAATAACTTTGTGAAAAAAGATGGAAGCGTTGCAATGACTTCTGATTTGAATCTTGGAGGTAACAAATTGACTAATGTAGCAGCGCCAACAGCAAACAATGATTCAGCCACAAAGGGGTATGTTGATACTGAAATTGCTGGAATTACTGGCATTGATGTTTCACCATTTCTTAAAAAAGATGGAAGTGTTGCAATGACTGGAGATTTGGACATGGGTGACAATAAAATAACAAATGTTGAGACTCCAAACTCTGATAAAGATTCTGCCAACAAAAAGTATGTTGATGACCTTGTTTTTTCAGCATCAGGAGCTCAACGCAACCCATTCGCTTTTCTGTTAAAAGACATATCCAAGTCTTCTGCAGTCAGTGGTGCAACAAACCTTCAAATTGAGAATTTTGACAGATCACCTTATCACATAAACAAGTCATCATTGTCTTTTTTCATCAAACGAAGAGGCAACTTTACATCCAAAATTCGTTTTAATGTGACATCTTTGAGAAATGGACAGTATACATTTGTTACTGAGTTTTACTCACCATCAGACCCACGCCGAGCTACAATTGGGCTCGATCTTCGCACATTGAACATACGTGACGTCGGACAGCCGTTTCAAAAACCTTTTCTCAAAACCCCGTATGTTGATGGTTATATGAAAAAACTTTTCCGAATCGAAAAAACTGGTGGCGGTCAAGCGTTAATTGAGGTTTTACTTTCCAGCACAGCTCCTGCGTCTAACACCAAAACACATATCATCGTTTATGGGGCCTATGGCTATCATACCAATTTGTCTTACTTTGTTCATGACCCAGCTTATGAAATTGAAAACGGCCATGTTGCGTTTGGCAGTAATGTTGACATGAAACTAAACAAAATCCTCAACCTGCAGGATAACCCCTCAAACCCACAAGACGCTGTTAACAAAAGTTATGTTGATAATAAAACAGCTGATTTCCTTAATATAAATACAGGTGGTGTAATTTATGCACCTGTCAGCATGAATAGAAATGATCTATTTGGCATACCAGATAACCCAAGATTCGGTTATTCAGCTGTTAATAGAAACTATGTGAATGATAATTTTTTGAAACTTGATGGAAGTATTCCAATGGCGGGTGATCTAAACATGGCTGGAAATAAATTGACGAATTTAGCGGATGTGGTGAATGAAACTGATGCTGTAAACTTAAATCAAGCTTCACAAACTATCAGAGCAAACACTTTATTATTGAATGGAACAAATGCGATGGCAGCAGATATGAAACTTGGAGGGCATAAAATCATTAACTTAAAAGAAGGAACAAATAAAACCGATGCCGTAAATTTAGATCAATTAGAAAAAAGTCATATTTCATCTGCTTCTCATCCAAAGAATGCTTTCAAATATTTGATGAATGATATCGATGAAGTCAGTACTGAATATGGCTTGAAAGTCAATGGATATGTCAATTTACCTCGTTCACCACATTTGATTTCAAAAAAGGTTATTGATATAGACTTGAATAAAGAAGCTAATCATATTTACAGAGCTAGAATTGGATTTAATATGTACACAATAAAAGATGGAAAATACACTTTCATTCTTGAATGGCTATTTCCTGATTATGAAGGAATGAATCTTAGTAGTGTAACATTCAGTGCAACTGGTGGAATTACAATTCATAAAACTGTAGGGAGAAAATTTGATAACAGAAATGAAGATCATTCGAGATAT
The DNA here is from genome assembly GCA_016490735.1 of Pachyseris speciosa. Taxonomy (NCBI): domain Eukaryota; kingdom Metazoa; phylum Cnidaria; class Anthozoa; order Scleractinia; family Pachyseridae; genus Pachyseris; species Pachyseris speciosa. The sequence continues at coordinate 111,462 of JAEMWC010001257.1, read as the reverse complement.
TTATTATGGATTGAAAAACCATCAGCAAGTTCACCACCTGAATATTTATATTGTACGATTCATATTAATGCTAACCCAACTTATCCAAATAAGTACAAAGTTCATTGTGTTGCATATGGTATTGATTTTGAAGCTGTAGACGTTCCATCAAGTGTTTACGACTTCGCAGAAGCTTATAAAATCGTGAATGAAAAAATACAATTACAAACTGATTTAGATTTGAATGGACATGCCTTGATTAATAATTCATCAAACTTATTTGATGGTCAAAATGGTGAATTGACAATGCTAAATAACATTAATATGAACAGCTTTCTTATAAGTGAGGCTAAACTTGGTGGTGATTTAAATCTGAATGGCTATAGAATTCATAATAATAGTTTGAATCTATTTCGTTCAAGCGTTACAGGTGTAATTATGGAAACAGCTTTCGATCTCGGAGGATTTGCTCTCTATCAGCCAAAATTAGGAGGTGATCTAGATTTGAATGGGAATAATATAATCGGTCAAATACAATATTTAAATTGCTCTGTCAAAGCCAAACAAGGACATAATAAGAATGCTTTAAAGCCTGTATTGATAAATGGCTCTGATTTTTTAGTCATTCATAACAATAACTTTTATATTAAGAAAATGTATATCATACAAGGAACAAAACCCGGAATATTTTATTTAAAGACAAAAGCTGAAGGTGGTGGGCCTTTGCCATTACCAGCAACTATTTATGAACACAGACAATCTTCTTTAAGTAGAAACATCACAACGGTTAACGTCAATAAATCATTATCGAGAGGCTATTTTATAATTGACTATTCACATCCTAATAGTGGAGCATTTGATACAGCATTCACACTTGAAGTGGTTATGAATTAATCTAAATTAATATTATAATGGGTGTATTCAATCATTCACTAAATCAAGACAATAAAGGTGATAAAGGTGATAAAGGTGATGGATTTACATTAACACAAGATGAGCATTTTGATATTGGAGGAAATAAAATAACAAATGTTAATGAAGGAACATCGGATGATGATTGTGTAACAAAAAAACAACTAGATTTGAAGTTAGATAGAGCAACTTTTGTTATTTCAAATTCACTGCCTGGTATACCTGTTCTTGATGGAATTTCAATTGCTTTGATACCAGCTCTGTCTGTAGTGACAACTGATGCTGATGATAGAGTTTCTAGTTGGCTGGATCCTGTTAATAATGTCACTTTTACACAAACTTCTAATTCGAAAAAACCATTGTTACTGAGAGATTCAGTCAAGAAAAAGTTTTTCATACGTTTTGATGGCAGTGATGACTACTTGGAGAACAGTTCATTTGATGTTTCTAAAGTTGCTGGACGGAGTGGAAATACTTGTACTGTTATAATCATTGCAAACACAAAACAAACAAAATATCAATCACAATTTCAATGGGGTAAGGGTGCTGTTAGATTTGGTGTTCATCTGCCTTGGATTAATGGAGCATGTTATATTGATTTCGGTTCTACATTAAATGGAAGACTTGCTGTTTCTTCTTTGGCTAATCTGACGGGAAATATTGAAGTTTTTACTGTTCGAGTTGATGGTCATAATATGGAATTTTTCAGAGGTATTTCATCAATGACACCAGTTGGAACAGGATCAATTTCAGCAACATTGACTGGTAGTGCACAAGAAATGTTTATTGGTTGTCAAGTTCATACAGATGGTTCTGCAATTAATTTTTGTGAAATGGATCTTTATGCTTTTGCTGTTTGGCAGAAATCTCTGTCTAATGATGAATTAAAAAATATGTTCCGTTTCCTTGAAGATTATTTCGATCTTTGAATTATGTAATCAATTATTATGAAGCAGATTATAAGATTTGTACGATGGTTCATTCGGGATGCTGAACGGAAAAACCCTGGTGTTGATAAGAGGATTTTGAAATCAGCTTTGGTTTACCAGTTTCTATATCACAAACATTTCAACAAATATATTGAAGTGAGAGATATTATCCAGGAGCACATAGGCATTGGGTTGATTGGTTACGGTGATGGCCGCTTGACACATTTGTTAGAGCATACTCTTGGATGGATTGACGTGTTACAAACGCATGCAATATTACACGATGCTTTCGGCAGATTCTATGTCAAACATGGTCTTGATAGAGGATATTCTTATGCTTTTCCATGTTTCTTATCGACTAAATTAAGTAAGTTATCTCCTCTGAGTGGCCAGATCTCTGGAATACTTTATTGCATATTCAAGAGAATCATTATGTAAAAGATATATATGAAAGAGCGAAAAAGCATATTCAACTGGAATCATATTTCAGGTGAATTAACAGAAGATCAGGTAAATGAATTAAAAGCCTATTACCACACATATCACAGAAAGTGTTGGGCTCATAAACAGGCTGTTAAACGGTTCAAAAAATGGAAATTACTGGGGAATTCCTTGTCCATCATCTTTGCAACTGGGGGTCTCGCCACAAGTGTGGCAACAGGTGGTGTTAGTTTGGTAGCCATCAGTACAGCAGCACTTTTGATACAAGGGTGGATGAAGCATAAAAACCTAGATTTGAAAATCCAGAATTGCACATATGCTTATCAAAGCTATCAACATCTACTCAATTCAATAAAAGACAAGTTGAGAAGTGGTGATTTTGATGCTTCAAGTATACAAATCTCAATGAAGAATATCGATGATTATGTGACTGACAATAGTCCAATTATTGATAAGTACCTACAGAAATATGATGAAAAATTCACTGCTTGATAATACGAATAATCTTATCAAATATTAACAATAGAATCTCAACCCAATATTGATTATAAAATTTCAGTGTTTTCTTTGAGTTGGTTAATATGATATACTCATAAGGCAGATCCATCATCATAAACAATTGTTTCAGAATGAATTTGGTGTTTATCATTCTTTTACGATTCTTATTCACCGAAGGGATGATAGTGTCTATCTCCTTGAATATTCTTAATATTTTACCCTTATCTTTTACTGAAATTTGAAATCTATTCTTGCAACATATACCATTTATCACATTTTCAATATGGTACTTCCGATGATATATAGATTTCCGCTTTATTTTATACATATTATTATGAAAGTCAACGTACTCCTTACAATAATCATAACCATGGACTGAACCACAATTTGTACAAACATTTTCACCATTGTCATTAATCATTTTCTGATTATCACAACATGGTTCATTTTTGACACTATGTTCTGCTATCTTCTGATCACATAAAGGACATATTAGATATTTTTCTACTTCAACAAAATATTCGTGAATATCTGGATTACAAAAATCATTTACCATCTGGCTACCTGACCTGATTTGAGAGGGCTTTTCCAAGGCCCGGAGATTTCTTTCTTTCGTCATTCTCCATTTGACTTATAGCGATATGTCTTTAAGCGTTTTTTATATCATAAAGTACTTAAATAGATGACCTTGGAAAATGGGAAAATGCCGTTCTACCTGAATACTGCTCATATATACTAATTATCGCTTAGAATGTTGAAATTAGCTGTTTCTCGACGAATACTACTCAAATATACTCATTCCGCTTAGAATATTGAAATCAGCCGTTTCTCGACGAATACTACTCAATTCTTTCATTCATCATCCTGATGCCTAAAATATTGAAGTATTCTGGGAGAAAACGCTAATTTTAGATTTGGAAAATTTAACCTTAACCTTGGGAAAAATGCGCTGTTAAATTTTACGGCGCAAAATTGGAAAATGCGCTGCTGTGAAAAATGCGCTAGGACCCCCAAGTACTATACTACTTGTACAAGTTAATTTTTTACATTACCACAAGTTTAATACGGAGAAAAACAAATAGGTACTCAAAGGATACATGTGTGGGATACACCGTCCACAGTCCATTGCAAACTCATTAACATTAACGGACTTACAACTCGATGACATTAGTGAGCGATACCACAGGAATCCCACACAAAACTTTGACTCTGTTATCAGGACTTCAGTTCACATCGTCGTCACTTTTGTTTCCTTTTTTTTCACCATAGTTTCGTTAGATTTCAATTTCCCTTCCTTTCCCCCATTGCGCATGCTCAGAAGACCCATTGTGGCACGTTCTCACTTTGCCAGGATCGGTGCGATGGCCTTTAGAGCGGCCATCATTTCTTTTCCAGTGGGAATAATTTGACAGGCAGGCAGTAAAAATCCACTTGTGTCATCCAGGTCTGTAGGCCTGAGCTCCACAGTATAAGAATGAGTAATACCCAGTTTATCGTAAGTATAGTCCATTGTTGTACCATAAGCAGGGTCTTTGGGAAGTAATACGTTAATAATACGTTATGGGAAGTAAAACGATAAAGTATAAGAATGAGTTATACCCAGTTTATCGTAAGCGTAGTCCATTGTTGTACCATAAGCCGGGTCTATGGGAAGTAATACGTTAATAATACGTTATGGGAAGTAAAACGATAAAGTATAAGAATGAGTTATACCCAGTTTATCGTAAGCGTAGTCCATTGTTGTACCATAAGCCGGGTCTATGGGAAGTAATACGTTAATAATACGTTATGGGAAGTAAAACGATAAAGTATAAGAATGAGTTATACCCAGTTTATCGTAAGCGTAGTCCATTGTTGTACCATAAGCCGGGTCTATGGGAAGTAATACATTCAAATTTTAAACAGGCAACAAATAAAGTGGAGTTTTTTAGTATTAACCTGTTCCCAGTCGTCGTGGTTTTATTTGGGACGTTTGAGGGACTTGAACAAAGTATGGGGACGAGAGGCACGATGCAAATTACTGGATACTAGACCAGCGCGGCATTCCACTGTAATACGATGAACAGAGAGTATCAGTTGTTTTGTGTGTTTATAACGATGTTTGTTTACCTTTAATAAATTGTTAAAGCTGAATTGTTTGGGGGCTTTGTTTTCAATACTGCTTAAGTAGTGTTCATAACTGCGATGATCATTCACATGTTAATTGCAAAAGCTTAGCACGCAAATCAAATATTTACTTACATATAGTTGTATAAGATGGACCGAACATATATTGCTTTCCTGAAGTTTCCTTTATTGCATCTGTAGCAGCTTTCATAACATCTGCCTGGATTAAAAGAATATAGGAGAATATGTACCGAAGATTAATATTCTTGTTGTTGTTGAAGATGATGATGATGATGATGATGATCAGTGGATCAATGAAAGAAACGCTGGTATAAACCGGTAATCAGAAATTGAAATTCATAGCAAGATAAATATTCTAAATTAGAATAATCAAGGACGTTAAATATATATAAAGGCGCTATACTAAATCTATGTTGTTTCTTGTCCAATCCCATAAAAATCTTAGTTTTAATTTCGTTATTGTTGTTGTTGTTCTTCTTAGTTTTTGTAATTAATATGTGGTCGTTTCATTATTTAAGTCTTTTGCTTTTCTTCTAAGATAACCAAACTACCCATAAGATCGTCAAGTAGACTTAAAAAGATCTAACTCTCAACTCACCATTTTGAAATAATTCAGAGGTCTCTCTTTTCTGCGTCCCCAAGGAGATAGCCAGGTTTGAGAATAAGAGTGAACATCAAGAAATGCTATTAACTCAGATTTACGGCTTTGAAGATATTCAGCTAAATTGGCAGATTCTCTCTCTGAAAAGGCTTCCTTCCCTGGGTATGTTTCACAGCAGATATCGTTTAAACATTCTTGTTCACCTGATAATAATATACATGAAAACATTTCTCGATTCTCATTGGCTAAGAGAAATGCAGTTTTTAGGAAACACCGGTGCAGAAAAAAGGTAATTCGGTGCAGAAAAAAGGAAATACAGTGCAAAACAAGGTAAAAAACTGAGGATTCTGATTGGTTGATAAACAAAGGCGCTGCGATTGAGCCAATCAAACGCGGCCTCTGAATGGCGCAAAGTCTGAAGCGACTCTGCAAGCGACTCTGCGAGCCAAAACAATGGCTGGCTTTTTGAGCAGGTTTTCTTTCTTCGTGACCGCAATAACAGCAGAGAAGCTGCAAAACAGCTCTAAAAAGGAGAAACGGCTGCGAAAAGCACTGTATTTTAGCTGTCTGTTTGGAAACAGTGGTGTCCAGAGAAGGGAATTGCCGACCTAATTGGAATTACGAGTCCGTTGATGGAGTGACGCCGAGATTAATAAACAAACAAGGACAAACAAGGCGAAGATAACGAACGAGAAAGCCTGAAGGTAATGATTACAGCGCTTGATAGACACTAGCAAACAAAGTAGCCTTATAGTTATAGCCTGTAATTGTTTAGCCAGTTTTTACAGCTAAAAACGCTTTAAAAACATCGAGAAGACTGTTGTTTTGGTTCACCTTAGCTTCGTTGCGTTGCTTCTGCAACGTTAAGAAGCTATCTCGCAATTTTTTCATGTATATTATTAATAAGTAATCACATGATTTTTCTCGTGCAATTTGGAATAAATAAGCACTTGTAAATTTTTTCAAAGACCACAAATTGCACTCGCCCTACGGGCTCGTGCAATTTTGTGAGTCTTTGAAAAAATTTACTCGTGCTTATTTATTCCAAATTGCACTCGAAATCATGTGATTACCTATACAAAATAAATAAGAAACGGTTGTAAACTGAGTGGCACAATCCTTCTTTCACCCCCCCCCCCCCCCCCCCAAAAAAAAAAAACATTAACCGTACACTTTCAGGGGAAAATCACAGGTTACCCTTGCAGAAAGTTGGTTTCCCTGTGCTGAGAGAAATTGTCTTCTCTGCAGAGAGATTTGCGCAAGCGCGAATACCTATATTTAGAAGGCAACTTGAAGCAGGTTCTTCGTGAAAATCACGTGAGAGAATAGTCTCCCTTATTATCTATTTTCCATTTCCCTTGGGGAGGTGTCTCGCAGTCCCAGGGGGTGTACTTTGTTGCCTTAGTGACGTGGAGATTGGAGACTCGAAGGCCTTTGGTGGTTATTTATTGATCCTCAAAACAAAGCAAGGACTGGATTTTAAAAATAGATAAAATGAAATACAACACTCACCCCAGTCCTCAGATGCAAAGTTTCTGTTCAAGTCCACACCAACACAATCGGACGCTCTCATTACCCTTCTATTTTTTCGCCAAAGCCGGTCCACCTGTTGTTCGAAAGAAAAGAGAATAAACAAATAAACACAACGAAAGAAAGTAAAAATTGTCTTGCTAGTTGTGAAGAACACAACGCTCCACTTTAGTATGCTATTGATTATTTACTCACGTCAAACACGGGCGCATTCGAACTTTTCATAAAGTGCTTTAACAAGATTTTGTCTATGATGACTTTTTGTCAAAAACAGAAAAGCGGAGAAGCAGTAATCGTATAGTAGACGGGAATCTTGTTTATGGAACTTGTTCTATGTTAGGAATACGGCAGAATAACATTCTTCTCATCCTGCTGGCGATAACATAAATAATAGAATGAACAGAGTACGCTTCGCTCGGATTACACAGAATATGAGTTCTTCTGGGAACGTTATGGCGGGAAAAATTGTGCGCGGTCTGCCAAGCCCGTGACGTGGCACCGGACGTCAGGTTCAGACACTTGGTCCAGACGCGCGACGCAGAAGATACTAGCCTAATTTAGCAACAGAACGGGAACGTCCTTTGAGGACGCGAGAGCGCGCGGAAAGGACTGAACACGACTTCCGGTGTTCAATTTGCTGCTCTACCATTGGTCAAGTCGATATTTAGATCTGCGCTTCCCGCGTCGTCACGTTGTCTTAGCTAAATCAGCCTACTTGTTTGGTTTGAGTCACGTCGAGTCGGGTAACTTTACCATTAAAACTGCCCCTAAAACCCACACTCTCCCGATTTACCTTATTGAATACTTGCCTTATGTGTATATTCGTAACCATCTACATTCATAACTGGCAGAAAGAACAACTTGAATGTCTTTAAAATTTTCAAGGAGTCTTCGTCACTGTCCAGCAGCTAAGAATGGTAGAAAAATATTGCCATAAAAAGCATATCTCTGTAAATTGTTGAAATCTAACAGGAGAGAATACCCTTTCCTGTTACAAGTAACTGTTTTCTGCTGGACAACTCCACCTGGATGAGATCCCAGTGCACTACATTATCCTCGGCGCAAAGTGAATTGAGTTTTATTACTGTCCCTAAATGTGGTGCTAGCCCATCACATTGTTGCCCTTCTCATTTTGTCACCGAGAAGGGACATTCCATAGACAACCCAACCTTGCCTCGAACCAACGGCATTCCGTTCTTCTGTTCAAATTTCCGACGCGTCAAAAATTACAGGCACTCGCTTACGCAAGGGTCATTACAGCAAGGCATAAAGATCACCACGGCTTCTTTATGTTGAAAATTTAATAACTTCTATCGCGGTATAATTAATGTGACTTACTTGGCGTATCATGTACATGATCGTTGCTGGACCTATCCACTCTCTGGCATGTATTCCACCGCTTATAAAAATCAAACCCTGCGCATGCGTCTTGGGCCTTGTTAGGTGAATCTGGAAAGGGAAATTAAAGGCCAAATCTTAAAAATCCTGGTGTAAAATATATTTGTTTTGTTTACATTTGCCAAGAGAATAAATTAATAAATAAATGAATATTAACTCATTTAATAATAGATTCTGCGTTAGACTATTTTGTTTATTTGGCTTATTACGAACCTTCAAAATGACATTTTTAATTGTTAGCTCAGTTGGTAGAGCACTGCACCGGTATCGCAGAGGTCGTGGGTTCGAATCCCGTACAAGCCTGAATTTTTTCAGGCCTTGTTTTCACTACTGCTTAAGTAGTGTTCATAACTGCGATGATCAGTCACATCTTCATTCTTTAAATCTGCAGTTCAAATATATGAATTTGACATATTCATAGTCATTTGTTTGATGTGTTGGTCAATTCAATTCTTAGTGGCTTACTGACTGAAAACAATTACTGACTGGCAGACCTATGAACTGGCTGACCGACAGATGGACAAATGGGCGGATCTGATAAGTGGATGGATGGATGGATGATTTGGTTGGTAAGCGGTTGGTTAGCTGTTCGATTAGCTATTTTATTAACTGATGGCTTGGTTGATTGCTTAATTAATAGACCTTATCCTTATTCTCCGTGATGAGCTGGAACTAGCGTGCATACGAGGCTTAATCGTAAGAGCCTCCACTTCGTGCTAGATCCAGTTGACTACCGAGAATACGAAAGTGGTCTATTGACTGATATTTCCATTTATGTAATGTAAGATGGTGTTCAGCTTTGCAGAACCACCATATCCGTTAGAGCTTTATGGCTTACCTCTATCCCTAACATATCTCGACCTTCAAACGAGTGACCGAGACTTCTAACAGTCACCAAGCGAGGATGGAGTTCTTCAAGGCGATAAAGCTCCTGTTGGATCTTGCATTGAAAACAAAGCGGAATTATAAATGTGAAGCTAGAATCACCCTAACCGAAATACAGCGGTTACAGCTTTTTGTGCTATTATTCTAAAATAATGTTTATACACTTATTTTAATCTATCAACTCCTTAACCATTCGAGAAAATAGCTTAAGATGGACGGTAAAACGTTTAGTTCAGTTCAGTTCTTTATTGAGTCAAGCAAATCAAGAATTTTATCAACTGTTCATGTTGCATCACAGCCACTAGTTTCTAGAGGGGGGGGGGGGGGTCAAGGGGGGGGAGGGTCTTGTCACGAAGTCACGATAGTAAATTTTCGACTTCACGAATCACGACTCAAGTGTTAAATTCACTAAAGTCACGGAAAAAATCTGATCACAATGCAGTGAAATTCAGCTACGAACTCAGCTTTAGACATTCATGATTTATTTCTTATCTATTCACGATCCACAGCCAATGACTCTTGCATTTCACGCCTCACGGAACAGTTTTTTTTTTCAAATCACGATTCACAGAGCACAGAAAAACCGGATCACGGTGTCACGAAAATACCCTTGCCCCCCCCCCCCCCCCCCCCCCGCCCCCTCTTCCTATAACTAACATAACAAAATAAAAATTACCTGATCCAGTGTGTGATAACAAGTGTCAAAATTTTCCTCATCGCTCCGTGAACAGCATTTAAGGTCATGATCATCGTCAATCAAGGCTTGCACGTTGTCAATTACTGTTTCATGATCTAGGGAACTTTTTACCAGTTTATCAGAAAAGTCCTCAAAAATTTCCGGACCTAAGCGAATATGAACCATTCCCCCTGGAACTGCTGATTGTTTCCAAACATCTACCTGTAAAACAGGAAATAATCTGGTAAACATGCCGAGTTTATAACAAAAGATGAGAGCCGCAATAAGTTAGATTCGAGTCAGTTGAATACGATTTCTTATGCAAATTTTTACCTATTTCTTCGACAATAGATAAAAGATAACTCATTCAAGACAAGGGAAGTATAATCTATGGCTCTGATCAAGGGCCCATCTAAGCAAGTATCCTCATCGTCTCAGATTTTCACCCTAATTTCGGAGACAAGAAAAGAATGAGCGCGAGAACTCAACCACCTTCTTGATTAGTCTCAAATTCAGTACTAAAACTTTAATTTACATACTGATTCTTTTGTACAGAAGACAGGTATAGTTCTGATTCTTGAGTGCACTCAAACTGCTAATACATGACAACTTTCAACTTCAAGCTAAAAGTATATAAAAAAAGAAATTTAAAAAAACTTACGGCTCGTGCTTCTCTAGGCACTTCTCTTGTGTTCTTATAAAATTCCCGCATACTTATATAACTCAACAAAGCGCTAGGCGAGTTTTTTATTTCTCAGTTTAGTAATACAAGCTTACCATCGGTTATTTCGTTTGATGATAAGATTTTTGAAACCACGTTACATTTTGCAAACCGCTTTATATACCGCAGTTTTCCCGAAAAGTGCCTCGGCGAGTTCTGATGCGGCGTTTATTCAAGAGCGGCGTGTTTGGGGAAGGCTGATAAAAAAAAAATCGTTGAAAGCGTTTTTGGAATAAAATGGGACTAATTTTTCATGTGAAAAGGAAACAACAACGGGTTTATTGACTGGCCCTATCAGAACAAGCTTGGCACTTTTAATTGACCGAATCTTCCTAGAGTTATACAGTACAACACTCGGTTAAATCGGCACTGCTCTACTTAACTATCGCAAGCTTCAAAAGAAAAACGCTTATCCGAAAGCGGCGTTTAAACGCCGTGCAAAGGAGAGAGAGTGCTTTTTCTATCAAGGAACTACGGTGTTGAGTCGTGAAAAAGGCTGGAAAATTTAGAGCATGTACTGGAGGTTAGACCAAGTGACGCTTCTAAAATAGACATAAATCTTTGACTAACTCCTTATAATTGTGAATACTTTATTTAGGTGCACAAATTTACAATTAGTCAATCAACTTCAGGGGAGCCTCTATTGTTAACTTACATCGTTTCGACTTTGAAGTAGTTCCCGTAAGGAGGTCACGTGATTTTCCGTTTGTGGTGTTACTCGTATAACTTTGTGACTGAAAAACAAACCATCTGATTAGTAATCAGTATTGGAGGCAAAACCTGTAAGTCGCAATGTTTTTAGACATCTTGAGAAATGGTTCAGCAAACAAGGAAATATGCTAAAATGCTCAGTTAATTTTTTTACCTTCGAACGCTTAAGCAGCTCCCTCCGTTAGCACCTTTGAAAAGTGCACTTTGCTTTCAGAGGAAGTGACCTGGCTATGGCTCCGGACTACTTATCATCTATGTTCACTGAGCGGGGTACGTCAGGATATGTCTTAAGGGACTCTACAAACAAATTAAGTGTCCCTTTACCCAGAACCATCTACCTAAAACGGAGCTTTAAGGCCGCCGCACACGTAAGCTGAGTAAAATGCCTCGCGAGGGAAATGGCTCAGCCGTTTCCTCTCGTTTGCGGCAAAATTTTGGTGAGAAATTCGCCTCGCGAGGCCGTGAGATTAATATCAAACATGTTTGATATTGATCTCACAGCCTCGCGAAGCGAAAATCTCACGAAAATTCTTGCCGCACTCGAGAGGAAACGGTTGAGCTAACTGCCTCACGAGGCGTTTTGCTCAGCTGTTTCCTCAGGTGTGCGGCAGGCTTTAGCTATAGAGGTGCAAGTCTCTGGAACAGTCTACCCTGCAATCTAGGACAAGTGAAATCTCTAGATAAGTTTAAGCAATTATTAAACCTTCATTTTAGTTAATTAAGTTATATACACGGCATTTATCTATCTACCCATACAGCAACCCCTCATAAGAGGATTATTTGCCGGGCGGTCAGCAGAAAAAAAAAACTCTCCTTAAACTAAATTAATGTGTAAGACATGAAATTCGAGAACGAAAAATATCACTAGTATTACAGTATTCATGGAAAACAGTGTAAATTGAGTAGTATTTTTACTGAAGAGACCACTAGGGTGCCTATTTATTGTTATTATGAATTATTGTAGTTGTATTTTATATTGTAATCACTTGATGAATTTTTATCGTGTTATAATAAAGATTTGAGATTTGAGAGTTGTCTCAGACTTAAAAGGATTCCATTCTAATTCATTAATCTGGATCTGGATCTAGATCTGATATGACTTATTTAATGGGGCTGTACCATGGGATGTATCCCATATTTTGGACAAAAATTTACTTCACTCCAATTCCCGTGTCTTTTTCATTCATGAATTACTTCTGAATTACTAAAGAAATTAAATCGAGTAAATTTTGGACGAAAGCATGGCCCGCAATAAGTGATTACCAATATCATCAAAGACACAAGAGAAGAACCTTGAAAACGTCGGCCCGACTTTTTCAAGTTTGCAACAATTTACATTTTGACCACGAGTTACAAAAAGCATTAATCATTTTATTAACGGTTTCTGACCGTTTTGAACAACATTTGACCATTGGTTTTCGTTTTCCTTTGATTACCAGAGTTTTAAAGTTACTAACAAGCTATGCCTGACATTACCCCTTTAATACGGCTGATAAATTAACTCTAACTACACATAAATGGTAGAACCGAAGGTCATCAACTCAGCAAACTTACCCATCGTACCGCTTTGAACATTGACTTCGATGCGAGGCGGCTATTAATACTAAAACGATCTGTATGTTAACTCTTATTTCTTTCATGTTATCCCAAACAAAAAATGAAGACAAATGAGATCAGTTAACGGAACTTATTTGTCCAGATTTTTCGCCGTCAGTTTTGTGGTTTCATTGAACGAAACTGGAAACCAAACGTGTTTGATTGGAACAATACTTGAATCTTTATTTTATTTTTTTTTTAACAGTACTTGAATTTAACAGGGTAGCACGCAGTTCATTTACACCCTCGACCTGAAGCTTACGTCTCAATTTATTGTTATCAAATACGCTACTGTCCAGATATACTACCATATTCTCGTTACTATATTTTAAGCAGTGTATGGGCAATCATTAAGGAGAATGGATAACTTGAAATTTTAAATGAAGGGTTCAAAATACAACACTCTTCAGTATTGTTTTTATGACAGCTGTAGGCTGAAAAACTAAATAACAAAAGATTTGGAGCATAACTTGCTCGAACATCAGTTGCCGGGTAGTATGAGGGGAGACAATGCAAAAATTAAGTTGTGAACTCCTTATGCCGAATTTTTATTTTCACTTCGACAGATCAGTGATGATAAACGCGCATTTCAAGACCGCATAAACATTTCTTCACTACCTTCTGAGATGGTAATGAATTATATCTATCTACCCTTCCGTGGTTGCCCGGCTTCATTTATCAATTTTTCCGCCCACAGATGAAACGCTGAAAGTGTGACCTAGAAAGCCATTGGACAACAGTTCCTTGTGGAGCTGGTTAATTATGTTGTGCTGTATCGGGTGGTTCTAAGTTTTGAGTTTGTGAATTATGTCCTAAAGTGTAACGCAGGCTAGGTAATTTCCTGATGTGCTGCAGTTAGTGCACTGTGCAAAGTACGTGGTTCTAGCGTTTGGGTCTGCGAATGATGTGTAATCATGACGCGTAATCAGTCGTTCCATTCAAAACAAAATCTATTGAGTAGAACTTTCCACTCAAATAATCCAGTGAGTGGTCACTTAATGGTTTTATTTATCATGTTCAGGCCACAATGGTGGTTTAAAGTTTCAATCTATTTATGGAGTCTTTTAAGAGAGTTCATTCTAGTTTACAAGTTAATATTGAGTTATGTCTCTCTCTGTTCAATTAATTTTGAAAATCGCACGCAGCTGTAAATTATTGCACTAGTCTTACCAGTAAGATTACTCTAGACAGACTTTATTCTTCCTTGGTCGGTAAACCATTTACTCTACAAAGTTAAATCCTTTTCAAAACTTAATGAGATCAACTGGATAATTAATCAACATAATGGGAACCGGTACGAAACCGCAAAGTTTCAAATGTCGGCAATTGATTGCCGTATCAAGAAGCTACGCGACTTTCATTGCCGAAGGAGACTGATTCCGATTGGTCGATGCCAAGCTTCAAAACTTCGGCCGCTTTTGATGTCATTTGATTGACAGTTGGTATTGCATATAAGCAGAAGCACTGCTCTCGCATTCCGAAAGCTATAGTGCCGTGAGTACAGATCAGAGAAGATAATCAGCGATGGCTTCGTGCAGTGGAAACGCAATTTCTGAATCGCCTCATTGTTCGCCCACGGTGTTGCTTTGTCAGTCATCACTCAGTCTTCCGCCGCCCAGACCGTCCTCCGCACCAGTTTCCAGTCAGCCTCTGTCATTTTCTATATCCCGTATATTAGGCCTGGAAGACAACACCAGTCAACCTCACTCGGATTCGTTAATACCTGGTAAGTCGATTATCTAATTCATCATTATTTTTGTTTTATATCTTACCAAAAGAAAAGAAAATATTTGCCCTTTTGCTTATGAAAATACTGTATACGTGTAATGCAATTTTAAGTTTGTACACGAATAGAAATAGGCAGTGATTATCGGAATGTGAGTCTCTCCGGAGTAGCTTCTAATACTTTATTGAAAGTGCGACCATTAGTCAAAAAATGAGAATCTTCTTTTGGAATGCATCTTGCTGTGGGATGGTTCTTTTTGTCTGCGGTGTGAATACTTTAAGTTTCAACGCATGTGAATAGCTGCTACACGCCACTGCAACGGTTCTTGAGGCCTTTATCACGGTAATTATCTTATTTTGACGATCGCGCCTAAACTGAAAATGCTTTTATTTCCATTGAAATTTTTGGATCCATCTCGCAAACTCTCAGTGTAAAAATCTCTGAGCGCCTCTCTCAAACTAAGTCGTCTTATTGATTTTAAGGTACTCTTTACAGCAGCATCACATCAAGTGATTTTCACTAGCTAACCAGACTAAGACTTATTCAAACTAAAATCCATCGTTTTTGCGGCTACTGCACTAAGCAGTAGCCGCTACTGCTTAGTGCCGTAGCCGCAAAAACGAGTAGCCTCAATGTCATCAAAATGTTTGTCCGAGTCAATGAAACTCAGCGGTAGCAGGATAGGCGCGCAAAGGCTACTTTTTTAAAATCTATTGTGCCTGATATATTTCCGGCCAAGTTAAGGCAAAAGAAGAAGAAAACAATTATTTACATGCTTGTTGTTATTATCCTATAAATGCGGCGAAAGATATACGCCCAAGTTTCAAGCCTTAGAATTATGATCTCTTCAGTTACAATTCTTTTATATTTCCTTAGTTTCAAGAACTGAAAGACTTTTTCTTAATCTCAGACATTTGGTAGTTACTGGATCTTAAGTACGCGCTGAATCATGAACCAATATTCGTTTCACACCTGATCGACTACGATTGATTTGGGTATCTTTTTTACCGACGCTAAAATCTTTTGTACACCGCTATCGGCACTTTAGTAACTAAGTCAGACTCACCGCGCACGCGAGGAATAATTAATCGTTCAATAACCTCACCATGGAAAATTTTCAAAACGCACGCATTTGACATTTCCCTTAACCATCATGACGGAAAGGAAAGTTACCAGAGATATGTCTGATTGAGTTAATCCACCAGCATTTTCTTAACCTCTGTAAGAAGCTCACCGTATTCTACCCAAATTCCCTTCGAACTGACTTCAGGAGGGTGGGATTGATGACAAAAAAACAAAAAAACAAAAAAGAACTAGACCAGATGCAGGCATACGATGGAAACAGCAACTTATTTCCTTTTACTGGTTTTCTTTCAGAAAATGATAACCTTATCCCCAACCAACATCAGGAAAACGGCACCAAAAGAGAACAGAAAAACTCTGACTCCCCGAACATCGACTCCGATAACCCGAGCACCGACGTCGACAGCGGTAGGGAGAGCGACACCGGCCGAACAAGCCCGAATGCCGCTGAGCGGCCGAGAAAAGTCAAACAACGAACAACGTTTTCACCGATTGAAGTGTGCGAGCTGGAGCAAGTGTTTTCTAAGCGGCCTTACTTGTTGTCTGAAGATGAAGATGAACTTGTGCAGAAACTTGGACTCACCAGGAGAAACGTGCGGGTAAGAAATCGATACAAAAAAACAGTGATTCTTTTATCTTTCGAGTTGTTGAAAGCTCCGCGAAGAGGTCGTCTAGTTCCTTATTTCTTTCCCAGTTTTTAGTTCCGCAACCGATCCATTCACAAAGGCGTTTCGAAATATCTACCTGCCCTCGATGTTTAATTTTTTATATAATTTTGTAGAGTCAAAATTGAGTACTTTTCTTCAACTCTGTTGATGTTTAGTGTTGTTCTGTTGTTCAAGACCCGGTTGTTCAAAAAGAGGTTAACTTTATCCAGCGGGTAAGTCACTATCCCACCGATAAAAGGTATCACCAACTGGCACACGTTCAAACCACTGTATAGTGGAGGGCCCGTTTCTCGAAGCTCCTGGTAATTACCGGGCCTTTTAAGCTGTTTTATTTTCCATCCCAGATGAGAGTTTCAAAAGTGTTGAAAATTATACGGTAAAGTTATCAGCTAAAGAAACAAAATGGACTTCGTTAGAGGTCAGAACACACCCTACTTTTCTTGAGATTTTGATTGCAAACTGAATATGGTTTCGGGCCCGTTAAGTTACAGGGAAACGGGCCCCCTAGCCTGTGTACAGACGCCCACTCCCCTCAGAGGGGGTGTCTGTACACAGG
This sequence comes from Pachyseris speciosa, assembly GCA_016490735.1. Taxonomy (NCBI): domain Eukaryota; kingdom Metazoa; phylum Cnidaria; class Anthozoa; order Scleractinia; family Pachyseridae; genus Pachyseris; species Pachyseris speciosa. Next base: position 94,425 of record JAEMWC010001257.1, on the reverse strand, counting down.
CTAGGGGGTCCAGGACTTATTCTCTCTTTGGACAACTGAGGCCAAGTACAGTTAATTCACTGAGCAGCCATCCAATTAAATATCCTTGTTGCAAATCATCTCATGACTGTCCTATATGTTTCCATCTCTTTAGTTCTGGTTTCAAAATCGCCGAGCCAAGCTGAGACGACAAGAGAAAACCGCTGCTAGCCTCCATTATGCCAGTTTACAGAAGCAGTTTTACCAGCTCCCGCCTGCTCCCGCCAGGGAATTCCAGTTTGGGAGTCCCTTGCAACTTATGCATGCGCACTTCCAGAGACCACCGCTGTTCCCAAACCATGCAGAATATTCGCCGTACACACCCTGCCCATGCTGCCCAAATACGTCAAACCAGTTTTCAGCCGCTGATGTTCACTCACCGTCACATCGGGACTACCTGAAATACCTGTCATACCCGTTTTCAGAACCTTCAGCCTTTGAGAGAACATTTCCCAGCGTTCATGCTGTTCCTTGGCATAACGCAATGGTGGATGAACATAAAAAATCACGTGATTATCAAACGCGTTGGGTCGCGGAAATCAAAGAGCGGGAACAGCACAAAGACTAGACTGTACATGTTTTTATTTTGCTTTTGCTTGTAACTTAAGATAGTTTCCCATATACTGTTGTATCTAATCAACCCAGATTTCAGTCGTATATGAATAGAGAGAATTCCGTTGTTAAAAAAAAAAAAAAAAAAACAGGTTACCGGTCAGTTGATGTAAATAGAAAAATGTTTTATTGTTATCTCAGCTTGTAAGATGTAAATAAACTGATTTTATTCTCAACAAACATTGACTAAATTCGTGCAAGAGAGCTTCCTTAAGAAATAACTTTGAGGAGTAAACATAGATCTTTATGGTGAAAAGGAAGTCAGTCTTCAAGGGCGCAATTTTAGTGTGATTTAACATGACCCTTGCATTTATGTCGAATACTGGAAGAGCTGTGAACCGAAAAGAGAGCCCAGTTACTTTAATTTATTTGTTTACGTTATGGCAAATCAAACCACTGTTATTGATCACAAATTTTAACGGGAGGTGTTCCATTCTCCCTTGATAAATTAACTCTCTTGTCATTCCTCTAAAGCGTATAAAACGAAGTATATATCTTATAGCGGGCAATAATATCAAGGTTGACTAAAACGCAATGGCGGCAACAAAGAGGTAGGCCGACCGTGAAGTTTGTGAACTAAAATCGTTATTTTTGTCAATAACGCTACGCCAGTTAAGCCAATTCAGATTCATAAAAAGAGGGTTTTCACGTGACGTCATAAGAATCTAAAATTCAAAATTAAACGGATTTTTGCATTTTACCTTCATCACGTAAAAAATCTTTTAGAAATGTATCTGCTTACATGTTTTGATTTTAGAGTTTTTGGGTGCGTGAAATAAAGATGTCTGCTTACAAGCATGTCACTTAATGAAATCATCGATTCACCGTGTGTTTTTGAGGTTTGAAAAGCCAAGATGGTAAAAGAACCGTCTATGTGAATGTTTGAAAGCTCAACAGAGAGAACAAAGCCTTTGAGAAAGATGGCAAAGATGCATCCAAACTTCATGTGCCAGCTAGAAACCGTCCTGCTGATTGCCTCTTTCTGATTGGACGCCGTTAAACAATAACCGATTCAAAAATATGTACCGAGAGTGGGGAACCATGGGCATTTCAGTAACGGTACGTATTTTGTATTGTTTAACGGCGTCCAATCAGAGAGAGGCAATCAGCAGGACGGTTTCTAGCTGGCACATGAAGATTTTGCTACGCATTTCGATCGCTTGATTTTGATTTTCTTCGAGGGTTTACTCGGGACCGCTTGGGCGGATTTTCGATCGAGAGGCACGAGAAGAAGCGTGAATGTTCCGGCCTTTATGTTGCGTGGTTTGGAAGCTGAGCAATGCGATTTTCTGGGGAAAAATCGCCTCGGCGCTGGCTCGATGCTGGAGCCGTTCAAAGGTCTTTCCACCCTTCTCATTTCTTATGAGGCACAGTCGGCGGCGAAGACAAAACCCGACAAAATCGCTTAAAATATCAGTATTGAGGCAAAAGGACGACAATACACCACAGGCAAGACAATTTTAACTTTTATTTAGCGTTGTTCAATACATATATTTAGCGATTCGTCGCTAAAGCGTGAAACATGCGGTAAATCCCATATATTTACTATAAAATAACAAAAGGTCACACAAACAGATTGTCTGGGTGTCCTGTGCAAGGACTAGACTGTACAAATTTTTATTTTGCTTTTGGTGTCCCATATACTGTAATATCTAATCAACCCAGGTTTCAGTGGTATATAAAAGGAGTGGAAATAGAGTCTTGTAAATAGAGAGAATTCCGTTCGGTTTAAAAAAACAGGTTACTGATCACGTAAATAAAAAAAAAATGTTTAATTGTCATCTGAGGTTGCACGATGTAAATAAACTGATTCTATTCTCAATAAACATTAACTAAATTTGTGCATTAAGTTTACTTGTTCGGTACTGTGAGAGTTAAGACTTTTTGGCACTTACGAAATAATATAAAAATTGAGCTCTATCGCCGTACAATTCATTGGCATCCACTGCGTGCAGTCTCATGTCTAGGTCAGTAAAGCCTTGATTCCACAACACATCTTTGACTTGTTCGGCTGTCACATTCAACGTATGGAACTTTTCGTTTCCCACAAGGTAAAAATTCTCACCTCTAACGCTGAACATGACCAAATGTCCCCCTGGTTTCAGGTAGTTTCGTAATTTTGCGATTGCTTGGGAGTAATCACTGAACGATTTCACTGCTACCTCAATGCAAAGACTTGTTGTCACGACATCAAACATGGCTGCCTGCGGAGGCCAATTGGAAGGCCATTGCACCGGGTCTTGCAATGCAATATCACAAGGCAAAACATGGCTTATCTTTTTCCTCAACTCTGATTCTCGAATGGCGACTTCTTCGCTCTTCTTTGCCTCTAAATTCTGCACAACAAACTTGAAATACGGTCGCCAGTCATATACACCAGGCGCGTTTCGCCGCCATTTTTCCACCTCTTGACGATTTTTGTCTGCATACTCGGTGAAAATAATTTCCTCAGCATAAGGTGCGGCACTGATGAGATCATAGATCGCCGGTCCCCCTCCAAAATCCAAAACACGAAGTTTTCTTTCAGCCTGTCTAGACCAGAATTCATGAAAGCATCGAAGCGGAAACTCCCTTATAGGCGATACTGTGTTTCCTTCGTCATTCGAACAGATGCTTAAGTATGCTTTGGGATCAAAGTGGTTGTTGTAGTCTTTACCGAACCGGATATCCATGTAATCAAGGTTTTGCTTCTTCTATATAGCCAAACTAGAGCGAGCCTTTTGTACGGAAACTGACAAACAAGGTCGGTTATGTTAATCCACAGGCAACCCAAGCTCTTACAAGAGTCGGTCACATGTAACACCAGCTTAGATGCCTGCAATTATAAGGATTTGTACTGGAATCCCGGTAAATAGACTCTAGAAAATAAGTTTACGCAAAAGGTTTCAATAAAAGAGCCGTACTTTATTTACATGGTGGGATTCTTGCTTTCTGTGCGGTTATTTTCCTGATCTAAACCGAATCTAACCCGCTCAAAGCAACTTCGAGTTTTTTAGTATTCGATACTTGCTTTTTAATGTTGAGAATGGCCATTTGACCAAGTTTGATGCTTTTAGGTTGAACAGAGACCAAGTTATGGACTTTAAAACATAGTTCAAAATCCATACAAACGTCTCTAATAAACTTTTAAATTTTTCGTGAAAATATTCGTGAAAATGGGCAAACGAAGTGATTTTCACGTCAGTTACTTCCAAATAGTAGGTTCATGATGGAATTTTACATTTGTCACAAAACTGAAAATATTTTTAAGAGTTTTTATGTTTTTGGGGGACGCAGCCTCAAAATTAGAGACAAGGATACTTCACAAATTAATGTGATCAAGTAAGCTGAAGCCACTCATATCAAAAGGCACTAAGGCCGCAAGGTAGCGGGCATTACCTCTTAAATCTACTAAAGCAAAGATTGAGCCCAAGCATTAACACCCATGGACAGCTGTTTCGGCCTTGTTAGGCCTCATCAGTATGGCATAGCTAATGCTCAGGCTTAAGTACCCACATATCAATAAAACAAGCAACGAAAACATAAAGCTTGTGGGATGTGGCTGGAGTGACAAGGATACTTCACAAATTAATGTGATCAAGTAAGCTGAAGCCACTCAAAAGGCACTAAGGCCGCAATCTTTGCTTTGGTAGATTTAAGGGGTAATGCCCACTACCTTGTGGCCTTAGTGCCTTTTTACTTGATCACATTAATTTGTGAAGTATCCTCGTCACTCCAGCCACATCCCACAAGCTTTACGTTTTCAAAATTAGAGACGTTTGTACGGATTTTGAACTATGTTTTGAAGTCCATAATTTGGTCTCTGCTCAACCTAAAAACATCAAGCTTGGGCAAATGGCCAATCTCAATGTTATCTTTCGTGTGATGGTGTCAATAGACCTTTTTAGCTTGTAGATTTTGTTTTCCCAATGTAGACCACGTGATGTTACCCTACAGAATTTCGCCTTATTCTTATTCACGTGCATATGTACGCATAATTTATGAAAAGACAAAAGGGAAATACCCTTGGGAAGATCACATGGTCTACACTGGGAAAGCTAAAAAGGTATTTATCCATTAGTTCGAATTAGAAACTCGCCTCAGTTCCCTGTGCAGTATGAAGGACATTTCATTTGGCACTACATGGTAGATGTAGTCAGCGTTGTACTGTGAAAGGCAGCACATTTACAGTCGCCCAGGAGCTACAGCATTTGAACAACGCTGATCGGTATGTTATACATGCGGTTGCAATTTTTAAATATCAAATTTTGATTTGCTCATGGGATTAATCCCGGAATGTTTAAGATGCAAATCCCTGTGGGACAACATGAGCTTGGGACAACATGATTAATTTCTACGCTCATCAAGCTTGTACAAACTAATTGACCAGGTGAAGATTTTTGTTGACTTATTGATCGCATGAACTCATAATGCTCAAACAATATTATTTACCCTTATGAATTTAGTTTTCGGTTTTTTTTTGCGAATAGTCGACTTGTGCCAAAGTTCACGTTCACGCACATTTCCGATGTAGAGGGAATCTTGATAAATTTAATTATTTTGTGCTATGACAGAAAGTAAAATCTTTATCCAGCTGTGCTTTCTTACGGAAAACGAAACAGTTAAGCTATGTTACATAGAGTATAACAGTTTACCTCGGGAGGCTGTATCTTGAAAACTGCTAAAGAAAAATAGATGTAGTCTGAAAATGCATGCAACAGCGTATTAACCAATTTTGCAATGATGTACTGGAGCGGTGTGAAGATACGCTTGAGTTAATAATTTGTGTCAATGTTTGCATCATTGTATGGTTAGGAGGTGACTGTTTATGTTCATGAATATCTAAGCTTATAAATCAAAGTCAAAGTCAAATCGTTTATCAAAAATCACAACTGGCAGCTATTGGCTGAATTACTTGGGTTAAAAAATACACAAGATTTTAATGTAATGTAAAAAATATATATATATATTTAAGCAATAGAGGACTTTTTCCGTGTTTACATAGCCACATATAAACACAAGGGGGGTTGGGAGAATTCAAGACAGTTATGCAAACCTGAGACGCAGTCGAGGGTTTGCATAACTTTTGAGAATTTTCCCAACCCCCTGAGTGTTTATATGAGGCTACGTAAACACGGAAAAAAGTCCTCTATTGCTTATAAAATATTTCTAAAAAGTAATTCGACAAATGGAGGGAACATTTGTTTATTTACTTCTTGATTGAAATAGATTTTCTCAATACACGCTCTGAACAATCGTATAAATTTCCCACTAGCCAATCATAACGCACAACTGACAACACATGAACCAATCAGAATTGGCATTAGAAAAGTCAAAATCAAGTTGAAAGTTTTGATCAATGTTGATCAAAGCTTTGATTCCTCTGAAATTGTGCAGAAAAGTACTGAATGCTCGGCAATAACCAGAAGAAATTCTCAAAATATACGAATCAGTAAGGAAAGAACTTCAAGATGAGAAGTTTATTTAAGCTGGAAATGAATTGCACTGTGCTTGACTGCTTCTGAAAGTGGCGTGAACTTGCCTGAATTGGCAGCCCGAGAACAAGGTTGAGAAGTTGAGTCGCTCATCGTGCCTTGTGAAGCTTTGCTGGATGGGAATCATAGCCCAAGCAGCGGATCCAGGTTGCATTATATTTTTAAGTTGAGAAGGTCTCAGAGAAAATACATTTTACGCTAATTTGACAGCCAAAACACGGCAACCGATCGGCCATGCTAAGTTTGATTTGAAGCATTTACAGTCTGTAGCAGTCTATAGTTTGGTGTACGTTTTCGTGTACATTTTTTAAATAAGAATGTCTTACAGAGAATTTTATTGTAGTGTTTAATGCAAAAATTACCTTGAAAAATGTCTACTGCCTATTTTGTTCCATATTTTGTCCTCTTAGCTTTGCTTTACGTCGTGTAGCTCACGATCATCGAGGCAGGGCAATTAAGCGCTGTGGTTTTTCTTTTGCTTTGTTTCCTCGGGTTCACGGGGGAAGAGATAGCTAAACTGAAATCGAAATTTGGCAATTCCGTTTTTTTTTTTTATTTCCTTGACATTTGTACTTGAAATTGCTTTATGAGTCTTGCGAAAGCTTTGAAATGTTTTCAAATTGTACCGGGAAACACAAACAGTGTGAGGTCACAACCGTGTTTACAAACTCTCATCTAAACACACCTATTGACCAATGAGTGGGTGCATACTATCTTAATAATTCTAAGTTCTAAAATTCTAAATTTAGGAGCTCCTATATGAATGTTTACATACAATAAGTTGTTCCTTTAGTTGTTACATGGTCCATACATGCTAAGCATGGTTTTTGCTGTCCCCCATTTCGAGTTAGCAAGAGGCATTCTACACTGCCCTTCACTACAATGACAACAGCAAGTGCTGTTTACATTATCCCAATGCCAAAAAGTCATTTCAAGTCTTTGCTTATTTATATTATACTGCTGCGGGGCTATGCAATGCTGATGAGTCCAAACAAGGGCAATTGTTACTCTCCATGCATGGCTGCCATTTCTCTGATACTTGTAAGTTAATTGTGTACAAGGTTCAGGTCATGGCCATGAACCTGATGTAATGGGTTTCATTATTATATGGTGTGGTTCAATTTTATTTTATTAAACTTATTGTTTTCCTGCTCTGGAATCATGATTTTAAAACATAAAAAAATATATAAAATTTTCCTGTACTCAGAGCACAATTAAAAGACTTAAAAAGGTGGAATATTTCGTTCGGATCAACTGAACTTTGTCAGCCACAATGTAAATTTGAAAGTTAAGAAGGGTTATATTAAATGGACCCGAGGGAGCTAAGATAGTGTCATAGATTCTGGCTAATTTGAACCCAATGCCATACATCAAGGGCATTTCGGAACGCCTCCAAAGAGCAATCAAATCACACGAGATAACACTTGTACACAAGCCTTTCAATTCCTTAAGATCACAACTAGTTCGGCTTAAGGACAAAACGGAAAATCTTAGAAAGTGTGGAACAGTCTATCATATCCATTGCGAACAATGTGACAAAGACTACGTGGGCGAAACGTCTCATTTATTGGAAACTCGAGTAAAGGAACATCTTTCTACAAACTCGTCAGCTGTTCGTGAACATTGCCACCTCACAGGTCATTCGGTGGATTCAAGTAAAACAAAAGTTCTTGCCACGGAAAGTAACACTTTCAAATGCTGCATAAGGGAGGCAATTGAGATAAAATTATGTAAACCCTCCTTGAACAGAGACAATGGGTTCGAATTAGCCAGAATCTATGACACTATCTTAGCTCCCTCGGGTCCATTATATAACCCTTCTTAACTTTCAAATTTACATTGTGGCTGACGAAGTTCGGTTGATCCGAACGAAATATTCCACTTTTTTAAGTCTTTTAATTGTGCTCTGAGTACAGGCAAATTTTATAATTTTTAAAAATATGTTTTAAAATGATTATGTAATGTTTAATAAATGAGCAAGAGTGTGTTATCAAGTTTAAAACACGAGGTGCAGCCAAGTGTTTTAGGACTTAATTGGTAAAACACAAATTGCGAATTTATTGAACGGCGTAAAAAGCTTTGCTGTACATCTATCCATTCTTACACTAAAATTTTCGATTTGGGGTTATTTTGGCCTAGAAAATCAGATGTGAAATTTAGCCGTGTCTTTATCAGATATGTAGACATTCATTAAAAATTAATTTCTTTTGTATTTTCTTCATGAATTATTAATAAGTTTTTTAACATACATTACCTTACCCAAAAACAAAGGGAGAAGAAAATTTAAACCAAGGATAAAATCGAACTACAACATATACGTGCAGAGACCAGACTATATTTATAATACTGGGAACTTGATAACTGTTGCCTGTCAGTTTTGCTAAGTTTACAAAGGGATTCCTTCTGCAGGTACTGGCTACAGATGACATACAACAAAAGAATCAATTATTTAATAACTTAAGATACAGAAAAGACAACTTGCATGATCGCAACACCTGAAAAACAATAGAATTTGCGACATGATCCAGCACTTGCAGGAAGATCCAAAATTGTGTACTAATTAAGTTATTAATTAGGAGATAGATGTTGACAGTTTCAACCCTGGTCAGCCATCTTTTTCACAACTAGGAAAGTTGTCATTGAATGTTAATAATAATAATAATAAATAATAATAATAATAATAATAATAATAATAATAATGACAATGACTTTATTTAAAGAGGGTAAAAACATTACAGTTAAAAACAGACAAACCAGTGGCCATCTCTAAAACTACAATAGCCCATTTCACAGTTACATGCTCAGTGACCTGGCCTATGAATGGAAACGAGGCTGGTGGTGACCTTGTTTTGATACAGACCTCACAGCTTTTCTCATGTAAATCATGTTGTTCTTATGCTAAAGAGTCTACATTTGCATGAGAAAAACAGTGAGGTTTGTATCAAAACAAGGTCACCTCCAACCTCGCTTCCATTCAAAGGCCAGGTCACTGAACACACAACTGTAAAATGGGTTATTACATTATGGAGTCTAAGCTAAAAACTAAAAAGGAAAGGGGTAAGTGCAGATAATTCAAGTTACGGAACAGGAAAGTGGTCCAGTGCTGTATATGATTGCCGGAGATATGACGGGAGCAATTAAATGTACAGTACCGCTCAAGAGTAAGTTACCACCCTTGCATGTGACGCGATTCGTGTCGTGCACTACGCGATTCACGTCGAGCACTGCACGAATTGTGTTGCGCGTGATGTCCTGGAAACTGTAAGTATATTGACTTGAAGCTCTCTCACTATTTAATCTGCCCATTGTAAAGCAACAACAACAACAAAATAATAATTGAATTCAATAGTCAATTCCCAGTGCTTGCAAAAGCCAGCTATACTTGCCAGAACAATCACATCATGGATTGGGAAGGGAGTGAAATAGTAGACCAATAGAGTAACAGGTTCAAAAGATGGATCAAGGTGAGCTTACATATCAGGGCAAACACAAAGATGGGTAGGGATGAGAGGGAGCATACAGCTATCCCCCCCCCCACCCCAACAAACCCAAGTGATTCCCACCCCTAACTAGGGGGTGGGGGGCGGACAGGGAACCGCAACATTGACATTGTGTGCTTCAGGGTTGTCACAACAGGGAGTTTAAGAAATGAGGATGCAATGGCAACAAAAATGTCATTTCAAACTTAATATCTTCTTGTTATTGTAGCACTTTCGCGATAGTTCCAATTTATTCAACTTGTAAAATGCCAGTGAACTATTCAGGAACTGAATTTCTATGAACGGCATTAAAGTAAAGAAAAAGAAAGAAAAATTTGCCATCATGTGCACGTCGTTCTTGCCGAAACCTAAAGTTTGGTCATTTCATGTTGTTGTTTCGCAGAGGATGGCAAAGAAATGTACCAAACTGTAAAACGCATGTGCAGAGCTATTGTTTTTGCTCATTAAACCCATTGTTTTGTGATGTTCTGGTTGACATTCCAGTCCTCGTTTCTTAAACTCCCTAATGAACATCCAATGACAACTTCACTAGTGGTAAAAAAGATGGCTGACAGCCGTCAAAACTGTCAGCATCTAAACTAATTTTTAGGCTATGTACAAAAAATTCAATCGTGTAGTTTATTGTTAAGAAAATTTTTGATAAGTATGGTTTCTTTTTGTAAGGTGGCAGGTTGACTTAAATGAGAGGTCAATTCTCTCTCTGATGTTAATAGATCTGTGGAATGATGTCAAAACTTCAAAGTGAAGTGGACAAACTGAAGGAGGTCTTTCAGAGCTCAATAGGTACATTTTACATACTGTGTTATACACCACAGAGTTCTAAAATAATTAAGTTGTCATAAAGAAACTAAGTTGATTGACAAAGTCTAAAGTATTAAGGTGGTTTAAACTAAAGAATATAAATTTACAGTTTATACTGTGTACACATGAGTATTAAAGAAAGTATGTTTTGAGGGGTTAAGTTGTTTGGCAGTTCATAAGTTTGTTCTCATTTCTTTTCCCATTGTTTGCCTTTAACACAGACTCTCAACTGTGGGTTAAAAGTGAAAAGGTCTGTCGATGTACTGACCAAGAATTTGATCATCTACTGTCAACTCTTTCAGCCAATGTAAGTTTGTCGACATGGAATAAAATTATGTACAAAACAGAAGTTTGTTCAGTTGATCCACAGGTTGTTGTTATATTTAAACAGGATTTAATTGGAGAATTCCTTCATTTTACTTCTTGGTCGATATACAGGGATGGGAATAACATGTTTACCTTCAGTTGCCTTTTACTGGGCTAATTATAGACTTCAAAACAGCTGTATTTTTGCATTAGTCGAATATGAGGTCTTGTCAAGCCAAAGGTCTGGAGCGAGGGTGAAAATGTAGAGTGAAAGTGGGGAAGAGATGCTAAAGATATGGACTAGCTGTCCTTTAGTCCTTAGAATGATTTTTTTTATAATTTAAATTGCATTTGTGAAAAGTGTTAGTGATGAATATTAAGTTAATTGCACCTATCGAGTATGCAAAGAGGGTGGAGTTGTCAAAGATTTTTGACAGCTCAATGACAATGAATTCATTATATGGAACACTGACAGTCGGTTTTTTTCTCTTGCCTCACATGCGCATGCGAGAATTCGCACCTTCAGAAACCAACTGTTTTGCATGCTAATTATGACTGTTTTTGTTGTATCATTTGTTTAACGTTGTTGTTTGTTTTCCTTCATCAGGAACTAGAAGCTGCAACTCTAATACTTCAAAGACACATTGATTTAGAGCGACAAATCTGGAAATGTTTAGAGAATCTGAAATCATTACAAAGGTATCAAAAGCCAAATAATCAACGTAGAGTTTTTACCTGCACATATACATGTTCTCGTACAGTTTTAAAGCTGTAATATCAATAGTTACGGTACTTTTCAGGTGTACAATGTGTACCACATTATTCCTTCTTGGGACAACTTAATTATTAATAATTTAAGTTATGTCTGTTTGTTAAATTCTTTCAATTGGTATTATTTTTGCAGTGGATGGGATGGCAAGAAAATTGATGTTACTCAAAAACTTATCGCTAGTCAATCCAAGGTTGCGAGATTAAGAAGCAGACTGTTACGTTGTATCACTCAGGTAAGATATCTCAAACTCTTAGACTAAGTTAATATTAATAACATTAAATGATGGATGTAAAATCACAGTAATTACTGAGAGGTTTATTGGTGGAGAAAGGACATAAATATGTGAAATTTGGCTTTAAAAGTCAAATTTGTACTCATTTTCAATAATTCAGTGATTTGAAGAACTGGATTTGTAAATTAGTGTATGACTACTTTTGCCTATTATAACTCTGAACCAACTGAAGGTATACAGGAATGATTTATATTTTTCTCTGTTGAAAGCCAAGCCAAAGAAATCAAACATGCATCCTTTGTTTCTGAATTCGTTATTATTATTATTATTATTATTATTATTATTTTTTTTTTTTTTTTTTTTTTTTTTTTTTTTTTTTTAAGAATCATATTAAGCTAACAGTAATTTATCAAATTTAAGCTTTATAAGATCACAAAATAAAAATACCAAATTCAGTTTTGAAAGTGATTCATGTAAAATATGTGGATTGACATGATTTTTATATTTAATAGCAACTGTACAAGAAAGGCTCCATGACAGCTGATTTGCCTCCTTGGTCTGGATTTGACATCAGTGGTGACAACAAAGTCACAGAAAACCATGTTGAACCAGAAAAGCAAGGGTGTACCAGCACTGACAAACAGACCTCTGATGAGAGCAAAGCTAAAGAAATTGAACAAGTAAAGATCAGTTCCGAGGATATGACTTATTCCAATGTTGAAGATAGCCTAGACTCAGGAACTACTCAGCAAAATCCCAAATTCCAAGAGTGCACAGTATCGCCTGAGAGTGACGAGATTGTTTATGAGACTGTGTCTCCAGCTGCGACTGGTCCATCACAGTCAGTACCACCACCAAAGCCACTGCCATATTCAGCATCAAAGAAGGGGAAGAGTAGTTCTGGTTCCGGTGATGATAGGAAACTGAGAGAGGCAGAGACGGTATGGGCTTCAATAATTTATTCTTTTACAGGCAATAATATTTGAAGGGCTGAAAGCGAAACTATCGTACATGTATATGACGATTTAGCGTGGAAATTTCAAATTGCTTGGAATTGGCTGAATTTTGACTCCATTTGTGTCAAAGAATGTTGCCTTGTAATTTTTTTGCCGTTGCTTGCTTCGTTTTAGAAAAAAAAAACGGGCCTAAAGTACGTTCACGCAGACCGTCACATACAATAGTTTCACTTTCAGCCCTTCAATTCAGCTAAGCTCATTTGTATGTGCATTAATATTCATACACGAATTGAATGACCTGATGAGCAAGTGAAATGATTGATGGGTAGAAAGGATTGTTTGATAGTGTGACGTAGACTACACGTTTGGCAGTTAAAACATCGATTTAAGTTTTACTGATAGGAAACTTATGTGGCTCTGAGGTGTCAATCGCTAGGTAAATTTAATGGAAACTCGCCAGCCTGGTGGTTGAAAAGACGTCATTTAAAGTCTGTTGACCTGCAAGTCAGGCACTTCTCAAAGAAGTGAGTGGTGTTTCTCTGTGCTTGCCAAACGCAAAGAGATTTAAGTTGACTGCCGGAGCGAGCAAATCAGCGTTTTGCAGTACAGAGTAGTGAGCCAGGCGGGACAGTCTGAAAGCAACTCTGGTCTTAAAAGTGAGTCTTGGCCCATTTGCCAAAGGTTGCCATGCCAGAAATTAGGAAAGGAGAGTTGTTTTTTGACTTAGGCAAAAAAGTGGGATCGTTGATTCAGCGTTTTCCACGTTCGAGAGGCCATTTGATTCCCAGAATTCATTGCGATCACAGAGGGTGCTGTCACCTTGAAAAATTCTGGTGAGGACTGGAAATGAAATTCGCTCGGCTGCAGTGGAAAAATTTTCACTTGGAAAGCATCACGGAGAATTCATCTAAGAGAGGGCAATCGGCATCACGAGAAGTTGGTCCGTTTTCGATGAGCTAAGTATCTTGGAAAACAGTGCAAAGAAAAGTTTTATTGCCATGTGTGACAAATATTCAAAAGCACAAAACTCATGATCGGCTGTCTGGTCATGTAAACACACGTAGAGATTAACATGCTGGTGGATTTTAACATATAAACTACTTTTACATCGAGTACCTCAGTTAGTTTGCTTATATAGAGTCTTGTAAACATCAGCAAAAAGCATTTTCACCTGAGATAAACAGTTAAAATAATTTTCACGTGAATCGTGTGACAGTCCATTTGTGTGCGATCGAATTTCACAATTCACGGGTATGCAAATTTTGTACGGTCTTACACTAAAGAATATCTTCAGAACTAGTTAAGTTTTTTGTCCAAATTCTTGAACTGTCATCATTTATGTTGATTTGTGATACGATTTTCATTCCACTGGTTCCATTTGACGACGAAAATGAACCGTTCAAAATCGTTTCAAATGGCCAAAGCATGCGAAACACCAGTCAAAGCTCTGTTTCGATTAGCGGAAACCGATGGGAAACAGCTTACTCTTTTAACTCTTATTTTGCCCTTGAACACCGTTAACTCGAATTTTTGGTGTTGCTCACAAACAGAAGTTGTTGGTATTGGCCAAAACCTATCTTCAAGTAAAAACAGCCGTATTTAATATTTTTAATGTTTCTCAGCCGACAGCAAGCTTTTTGAGCACTGAGTTAGAATCAAGTCTGATTCTGCTGTATGCCGTTTTCAACCAAATCACCCTCTTCAGCACTTTACTTATATCGGCCAAAGCCTTTCCAAACTAATTAAGAGTCAACCAAGAAACCTGTGTGCTCTTTTCATTTCGGAAGAACCCTTTAAGCTAATTGAGACTCAAATGTGCTGCTTACTTCAACGTTAACGTTAATGTTTGCAATGCCCCAGGCCCAACCCCATCCCTAGCTCTAACCCTAACCCGAGCTCTAACCCTAACCCTAGCCCTAACCCTAGCTCTAACTCTAACCCTAGCTCTAACCCTAACCCTAACCCTAGCCCTAATTTTAACCCTAACTCTAAACTTAACAATAACCCTAAATCTTTTGAGTGCTGTTTTCAAGTCGGACAAAATCTATGTGCTGTGTGCTGTTTTTAAGTCAACCCAGAATGCTGCGCACTGTTTTCCAGCTAAGGAAGCTTCTTGAGCACTATCAGTAAGCAAAACACTAGTAATAAGTGCTGCATTTAAAAAAGTCGACCATTTCCAAGTCTGATGGGCATCTTGTATGCTGTTTATGAGTGCTGTTCTCTTAATTCAGTTCCGAGCATTTGGCACTTAGTTTTCAATAAAGAATACCCTTGGGCATTGCTTCATGAATGTTAATAAGGCAGACTTAATATGAAGGGCTGAAAGCGAAACTATCGCATGAGATGATTTAGCGTGGAAATTTCAAATTGCTCGGAATTGGCTGAATTTTGACACGTGGACTCCATTTTTGTCAAAGAACATTGCCCTGTAATTTTTTTTTGCTGTTCCATGCTTCGTTTTCAAAAAAACAAAAAAACAAAAAACGGGCCTAAAGTATGTTCACACAGACCATCACATACGATAGTTTCGCTTTCAGCCCTTCATTTATATCGGCAACTGCAGTGGGTGCTCACCTCAGGGACACAGGTAATACTTCTGACATTCCATCCGCCCCATTATCATTGCAAGGGAAGATGACACTCTCAATAGAAGAATTAGAGAGATCACTGAAATACAGTGCCACTGGCCCCAACACTGAATCAAAACAGTGGCTACAGACTCCTGGTGATCTTTTAACCAGGATGTTTTGTCACATTTTTTACCAACCTAAGTCACATGACAACATGCCAAACTCCATCACTAAATAAAGATTCTGCGACAGAATCAAAAGTTTGTGCTATATACAAATGTTGTGATCCTGGGAAAGAAACCTGTTTTGCTGTAATATTTGTTGCTCACTCTTCCCAGCCATATGATGTTCCCTTGCACCATACCAATGCATTAATAAATTGTATCTTAAAATTGGGTTGGTGTGATATAATTGTGTAAGCAGCACTACCCAACAACTAACAGAATTAATTATTGACTCCTTTAGTTGCTGAGTAGTGTTGCTTACATACACTGTATATGTTCAGTGTTAATTGATAACTAGTTGTAGAGTCATTGTAATAATTCATCAGGCTTTATTATTTTGTTCACTCTGAAGTCTGATAGATACATGACTTGTATACAGTGAAGCTCATGGAAATTAAAGGGAGAATCTCTACAAGCACACATAGCTCTGTTAAAGATACATTGATGTAGCCTCTGGGTTATCAGCTTCAATGCTACTTTCATGTGGTGGCACTAATTAACTAGTATGACAGTTTGCGTCAGCTTACAGTATGACGGTGAAACAAAATTTCCAGAATTTTCATTTTCCTTTGACCAATCATGATCACACATCAAACCACAAGAAAAACACAACAGACTACAAAGTTATAATTACTGTTATGGCTTACAGTTTATTGGTTTTCTTTGCCTAGATACATGCTGTAGTTCAATTTTATCCTTGGTTCAATTTTTATTTTCTTTTGTTCTTGTGTATGGTAATGTGTAATAATGAGTACAAAACAAAGAAAAAGAAAAATTGAACCAAGGATAAAATTGAACCACAACATAAACACCAACATTCCAGAAATAGTTTTAGTGTTCACAGTTTTTGCAGTGTTGCTGTAATTGAGGTGCAGTAGTTTTATACACATTTGACTCATCGTTTCTTATGCAGAACGACACAAAACAAGGACATGCACAGCAGCTGCTTGTTGGTCCTGATCAAATGGATGAAGAGGATGCTTGGGTTGTGGAAAATCATTGGCTGCAAAACTGGGATCCTGTGAGTAAAGATAAGCTTCTCACAAACTTGTTTTTAAGAGTTCAGGTTATTCATGTATTACTTTTATTATCAAACAACTGGAGCTCTGACTGGAGAAGGCTCTTTTACTTTAAAAAAGTTCAGGGGGAGTTCAATACAATTAACTTTATAAATTTTTATATCTCAATTCACATTTTCGATTTGCAAGCCAATCTCTTTCCTCATAACAATATCTTTTGATTAATCTAGGTTACTATTGGGTAAAGTAAGGTGTATATTATAGTATAACATTAATCATTTTTTTAAATTCGTTTTAATAATACTTTGTAGTTGGTAAATGAAGAGCTACCATGTAGAGATGTTGCCAATAAAGTCATTATTATTATTATTATTATTATTATTATTATTATTATTAGATAAGATAGAGATCGTGGCGGATTGGCGTGAAGTCTTTCACTTAAATTGTTGATAAGAAAGTAAGAAACACCTATTTAATGTAAAATTATTGCTCTTATTTGAGTTTGTTTTTTAGCAGAATGTATTTTTGTAAATATTGTTTCTAAATGAGTAAATAAAATTATTCTTCTTATTAATTATTATTATTATTATTATTATTAAAACTGTTTACACAGTTGCTTTCACTGTTTTACTATAGACACCAGTTCTAGAAGAGTTGTTTGGCAATGTTCATCCCCTGCCTACTCCACCTCTGGTAAGTGCATCACTCCTCACGATTACACTGTAGTTAATCAATCATTTTCTGACTGAAAAGCAACCTTCCAATTTAATTTTTTTAATCTTTTTTTGTGTGTACGTTTATTTATGAATTTATATATTTTCTTTGGCTTTTTAAAGCAATCTGCAGAAGGCAAAGTTGATAATATTCGCATGGCTGGATACATGGAGAAGCTACCTGTCAAAAGCAATCAGAAAAAGGTACTGCGCATACTAAAAAGTAGAATATATATAAGACGAACATTTGAAATAACAAAGATTGAATATTAGACAAAGGTCGGCGGTCCTCTTAATAGTACAGGTACCACAGCAGGGTGCCCAGTCATTTAAAGGGCCAGTGGCTGGGGATTTTCCCCTCCTTTTATGAGTACGGGGTACCCAACGACAAGTTTCGGTAGATATCTGTTCGGTGGAGGGTAATTCGCCTTGGGTTTTCAGCGACGATTAAAGACTGCACTTGGATTTTCGTAACTAAAACGTGGCCTAAAAGAATTCGCAATTGGGAAATCATAGCCCCTAAGGTTTTCGGAAAGGTCATAATTGCTGTTTTTGGCAGTCATAAATGTCAGCTAGCATTTTCGGAAAGAAAATAGTTCCCTAGAAAGTTTGTGGAAAGTTCATATTTTCAGCTTGCATTTTTTCAAAGGAAGATTTTGTTCCCTAACATATTTGGGCAATTAAAATTTCAGCGATAGTATCCGAACAAATGAACTTCTTCTAGCTAATGAAAACAACACTTTAAACAGACTTCAAACACCACAAAGTACTTAAAAATGCCTTTCTACAGCTTTTGGTTGATTTGGCTTGTTGGGTGCCCCTGATGAGTAGGAACCGGCTGATAATCCTCGTCTTGAGGGGTTGCTGTATTGGCAAATAACCCCGGCTCCTCTAACAGGAAAAAACAAAGCACTGATTGATACCAGTAAGGAGCAAGAATCCCCGGCTACTTGTTTTTCTTTCCTGCCTACTGAAAATATTTGTGACAACCCTGTACGGTGACTTGAAATTTTTCATTTTAAGAAGTTCAAATTGTATTATTTGCAAAGCTTTACTTCTAACAATATCATAATTGCCTCAGTGGAGTTAACAGTTTTTCTTGATGTGAAATAATGTACCAGTAATTTGTTTTTTTCCCAAGGGTTCTGTGTTCAAGAGCTGGAAGAAACGCCACTTCAAAGCAGTTGGAGGGAAACTCTACTACTATGAGGTATGGAACAAAGAATGTGTTTGATTATTTATGTTATTTGTAAAACTGTTGCTCTCCCTCAACAGAAATTTTGTACGTACACTTATTGTTGTTTAACTCAATTCATTGGGTTTCTAACAGGATCACCGGTCTTTGGAACCTTTGGGGTTTATCAACCTGACCAACTGCTCAGTGAGTTAAGTTTGTTATTATCTCATCATTCATTTAAGACCAGATTACTGAATTGGAGGGGGGCTGGATGAGTGAGTGAGTCTGACTGACTGACTGACTGAACTGATAAACTGATCAATCGATCAAGAGATTTCAGCAATCTATCAATCACCTGTTAACAAACCATTTAATCTATAGCAACTAGCCAATTTTTTACTCACCAGCCCAGCTCATAGGCTGGGATGACTTTCTGACAGTTTTCACACGACATATTTAATTGAGTGATTAAAAGTAATATTGCTATTGGCATTCCTGTGATGTCCTCCTTTAGGTAAAAAAGGTTGAAGAAAAGTTGTTAGAAGTTGTCGAACAAGTAAGTATTGTTTAATTTACAAGAGTATTTTTTAGGCCATATCACTTTCTCTTCACTTTCACTTTCACTTTATTTCAATAATTAATAATTATTTATGATATACAATTTAGAATACACAACCCGCATGTAGCAAAGCTAATTGAGGCGGGTTGTGTAACTTACAATCAAATTTAGCAAAACAAATTATTAGTAAATCAAGTTAAAAAATAAATAAATAAACAAATAAATAAAAATAAATAAAAATATAATAAATAAATAAGTAAACATCTAAAAAATAATAAATAAATAATATTGAAAATACAAATTAGTCAAAATTAGATCCAGAATATTCCCAGTAGTAGAAGACGGATTGGACATACGAGTAATGTGTGTATTCATTTGCATAAGAAAGTAAATTTTGTTTCAGTTTTTGACACCTTTAGTTTACACAAGGCAACACGTTAGTATTCTGGTAATTGAAACCCTTTTGCATGCATTGCGTGCCTATATTTTCAGGGAGGGAAAGGAAAATCAGTGAAGCTGAGGTGCTATTCCATAAAAGAAGCAGAAGACTGGAGAGAGGCACTGGCAACTGAGTCTGCAGTACCTGTAGACAGCAGTCCTGCAAAAGAGGAGTCATCTGATACTGAGGTATACTTACCTCTTATAGTCCTGTTACAAATTAATATCGATTTTTGGTTAACAGATTGAATAATATTTCACTCATACCCATGCATGATGCACCATCCACGTGTACCGGTTGACAAGAGCCGATACAAAAGACCAAACAATACACAACAGCTAACCAATGACTCCTAAACAAAGAAAGAACAATGGTTATTCCCTTGTGTACCGTTACACCAGGACAGAACCATTTTTAGAGTTGATTAGTGTATTCATATACCAAGCGATTAAAATTGAAGAAAGTTTTGGCTTTGACAGAATTTTGTATCGTTATATTGTGTGTATCCCTAAACAGTAGGGCTTATAATTTTGTAGCTTTTAGGCACATTTATATATCTCGGCTGAAAATTCTGTTGGTAAAAATGTTGAAAAAAGTAACAATGTCCAGCTACAATGGATGACTTGACTGCATGACTGAAGCAGAATCTTTGGTGTGCTCAGAGCATACCAGCATCATGTTCATTTGACTGCAAAGTGGTGTAGGTCTTGAGTATGACAGAAAACCATGTTATTTTTAATTCTTTTTACAGGGCTTGACAATAATCATTGACTTAGGTTCGAGTGCAGTCAAGGCCGGCTTTGCTCAGGAAGATGGTAGGGTTAGCCTGCTTGTGGGCGTTAATTTGTGTTTTCAAGCGCGAGATTTGAAGCCCGGTAAATCCAGTTGCCATATTGGACGATATAGTGGAGGATATGAGACGAGTGAAAAAGCAAGGGGTAGGGTGTAGGGGTAGGGGGTAGGGGTGAGAATTGAGAAATCATGGGTTTTCGGGCAGACGGTTTCTTTCCCCTCACCCCTTCCCCCTCGCCTTGTCACTCGTCCCAGATCCTCCACTATGTCATCCAATTTGGCGACTGGATTTACCGGGCTTAGAATCTCGTGCTTGAAAACACAAATTACTGCCTGGAAGGAGGCTATGGTAGGCTTCATACTTTTTGTTTTTGTACAAAACTCCCCCATATGGGCCCCAAATTGCACGAAATGGATCGTTGATACACTGATTTCATTCACTAGTGATTATTTGCCAAAAAAACTGTTCATCAGTCACACAAATTTCTACACAAATAACCAATAAGAACCCTTGACTTACGTCACTTACTAACTTATCATGTTTGCATCACTGAAACACTTACCAACTGAAAGATAATATTATTTATTGAACCATCCCTCTGGAATATGTTATTTAGTCGCCATATCATGTTCTTGGGCGTCAAATATTTCCTCTGGCTCAAAGTCAATCATGACACGGGTCCTGAAAAACGTAAATTGTCGAAGTAAATTGCTTTAAAGACATTACCTTTGTTAATCATTTAATGCTTTAAAAAAATGGAACACTTATGCCTTTTCTTGGTTATATTAATTTTAGCTTGGCCTCAAGTAATATTTCCTTGTGTTATTGCCGTCGATAAAGAAAACCCGTAAGTAAAAACTCTTTTCTTCTGTTTTAGAAGGGATTTTAATGTGAAATGTTTGTGATGGGAACTCTGCAACACTGAAGGAGTACAGCAAAGACCTTTTCTTATCATAACTGCACTTTAAAATGTTTCAAGGCTCTACACCAACAGTCCTCTGCCTACATTCAAGATTTGATAGCTCGCTACTTGCCGTCTAGAACTCCGGTAATCGTCTACATTACACCTGAATTCTGTTAACTTTAAACTGAAGTCCGATGAGTTTCAGCCTTTGCTGTTTCTGCCCCTGAACCATGAACAGTTTGCCTTAATCGTAAGAGCTACAGTGCAGTGCAGAAATGAGCGACCCAAAATACGCGTGTGACACGCGTCTACCCAAATTGCGCATACGCGTCTGCGTATTTGACACGCGCATCAAATGCGCGCATACACAAATGCTCATCAGTATGTATGAGCTAGCTCATTGTTCCTTTATTGTTCTTATTTTATTGTTATTTTCATTGGGCTTTTATTCCAAGGCAACGGCTGTTAACAGCGAAATCGTTGGCTGAATTGGTCGCCCGTTATCGTGTGTCAATGTCACAACAAACTACTGGTAAGCGGGTATAAATTATTAGCGAAATGTCTGGCGCGACAATGGACATTATTTTTCCAATGAATAACAAATAAAAAATAACTGATATTTTCTCACGAAGTAAAGGATAAATGTTCGAGCCTTTTCTCGTTTTAACCTCGCTGAATTGGAGCGAGAGTCGAGTTCAAAAGTAGAGCGACACGAAGAGACAAGAATCAACATACTCACGAGGCAATTCGGTTGCTACAAAACAGCCTTGGAACGGTGTTGCATCAAAATCCATTTCCTTGCGAACAAAAGAATTTAAGAAATCAAAACATATTTACTTTCATTGAAAGTCAAATACGACTGTCGTAGAAATTATTGCTTTATCAAACCGAACGCGCGCTCACATCGGCAAATTTTTGTCACGTGCTAGGCAACCAGTAATCTGAGCTTGTGAATGTCGTCTTGCCGTCGTCTCGTGGCGATTTTTGTTATAAGGCGGTCACGCAGCAGATTTGGATCGCACGTTTTTGGTTTTCATCTTTGCACGATGAAGTCAATAAAATGAGGGAGCAGGTTAAGTGCGAAAATGTATGAACAGTGTTTGTTGATGCAGTGAATTCGCACGCTCATTGTTCTAGATCGGTGTTACGAAAACAATCGCCGGCTGGTGTGGCATACGTTGTAGTTTCGCAAATTATGAACTGGGAACCGTGCCACATTCCAAAACAACTATAATTGCAAAATAAATGTAGCGAATTGCGACGGCAGTGTTGTTACGAAACCATGTCAACAATGTTTGTAATTTGCAGTCAAACTTCCGACTTGGCAGTTCATCGAAAAAGCCGGTCGAACTTGTCGGTATTCAGTGGCGGTGAAAGCTCGAAGCAAGTGGAATATTTAATGAAAACAAGACACCGCGGCAATAAAATAACAATAAAATTGTAGTTGTGATCGTAGTTTCTCTCGTGTTTTTTTTTTTTTTTTTTTTTCCATGGGGTTCATCTTTTTCCGTTTTCGCGGTAACGAGAGAAGTAAATAAGATTCACTCAAGATGATCAAGAAAGAAAAGTTGATCTCCACAGCAAATCATCGAGTATAAAACTGATCTCTTCGTCGAATGTTCAGGCGTTTTGAGGCTGGATTTAAATATTCAATTTTGTTGTGTGATTGTAACTTGCCTTTTGTTTTGAGGAACAATTAACCACAAAGCAAAGGTATAAGCCTGAATAACAAAAGTAAACACGCGCATCAAATGCGCGTGTCGACACGCGCATTTGAAGACGCGTATACGCAAAAAACGTGCGTGCCCTTGCGTGTGCGTTGGACGCTTATTTCTGCACTGCACTGTATTTTTTTTAAAGCCTATTAGAATTTTGTTTAATATTAATTTACGAAATGAAGAAATGATCCTCGCAGTTGTGAACACAATTTATGCAATTGCACCCAGAGCAGGACTGGATAAGTGCTATACATCATTATCATTATCGTTATCCTTATCGTTAGCCTGGATTGCAGGCTAATTTTGTGAGGCTAGTGCATCATTTCGTTCGCGAGCCGCCATCTTTGATTTGAGAAACCGAGGAATATTGAGGTGAGTACAAATTAAGGATTATGGGGAGGGGTATTAGGGTGGAAAAGTGTGGTGGGGGTGGGAGAGGGGCAAGAAAAATACTTACGCCTTACTCTCCTTACGCCTCCTCCCCGCCCCCTTCGACTCGCCCCAGCTCCTTGCGTTTTAGTGAAATTCAATATGGTGCCGCTTACTCGACAAAATAACTCAACCGCCCTCCGAAAACGCCTGCACTGCAGGCTACGTTATCGCTATCGTTATCGCTATCGCTATCGCTATCGCTATCGTTATTATCGTTATCATTATCGCTATCGCTATCGTTATCATTATCGTTATCCGGCGTTATCGTTATAGTTATCGTTATCGCTATCGCTATCGCTATCATTATCTTTATCGTTATCGCTATCATTATCGTTATCGTTATCCGGCGTTATCGTTATAGTTATCGTTATCGCTATCGCTATCATTATCTTTATCGTTATCCTTATCATTATCGTTATCGTTATCCGGCGTTATCTTTATCGTTATCGTTATCGTTATCACTACCCTTATCATTATCGTTATCATTATCTTTATCGTTATCTTTGTCGTTATCGTTATCGTTATCGTTATCATTCTTTATTGTTATCGTTATAGTTATCGTTATCGTTATCCGGCGTTATCTTTATCGTTATCCTTATCATTATCGTTATCGTTATCGCTATCGTTACCATTATCGTTATCATTATCTTTATCGTTATCTTTATCGTTATCATTATCTTTATCGTTATCGTCATCGTTATCGTTACCATTATCGTTATCATTATCTTTATCGTTATCTTTATCGTTATGTTTCTTTATCGCTATCGCTATCATTATCGTTATCGTTATCCGGCGTTATCGTTATAGTTATCGTTATCGCTATCATTATCTTTATCACTATCGCTATCATTATCTTTATCGTTATCCTTATCGTTATCGTTATCGTTATCCGGCGTTATCTTTATCGTTATCGCTATCGTTACCATTATCGTTATCATTATCTTTATCCTTATCTTTATCGTTATCGTTATCGTTATCCTTATCGTTATAGTTATCGCTATCTTTATCGTTATCGTTATCGCTATCGCTATAGCTATCGTTATCATTTGATTTTGCATTTGCAGGGAAAGCTGCACGTATGGCCATAAAGCCCTTCTTCCAGGAACACGAAAGAATTCCAGGTTGCATTTCCCACTGAGAAAATCACTGAAAATTGACAAGGTGAAAAACTATTTTAGCATAGCCCGGGACAGCTGTTAAGGGGCCTTAAATCGTATCACCTGTTGTGGCTGAAAACAATGATGTCGATGTTGTACATGTAGGTTCATTTTACAAGTGTGAAGCTCAAATACGTTTTGTGGCTCAAAACGCAATGGCAACTCTGGGATTTAAAAAATGAGGCTGCAGTTGGTAGAGGCTGGGTACGGGGGGAGGGTGAGGGGTGTGGGGGGGGTGGGGTGGGGGGCGTCTACATATTCTCGACTCAATAACCCCTAATGTGGCCTAAGAAATAACTACCATTCATCTTTTGGCTCTATTTCAGCTCAAGTTTGATACCCTCGAGTTAATTGGCGTCCTTGAACATGTGTTTGACAAGCTCAAGGTTGATCCCACAAAGCACAAGGTAAAAAGTGTATTCTTCAGTCAGTCGGTCGGTCGGTCGGTCAGCCAGTTGTTCAGTGGCAGTCAGTCATTCAGTCAGCCAGCCAACCAGTCTGTCTGCCTGTCTCTCTGTCTCTCTGTCAGTCAGTCAGTCAGTCAGTCAATCAGTCAGTTTGTTCATTTTTTAATTTTGCATTTTTAGGTGATAATGACATTGCCTCATGCTTCTGGGTCACAAGAAAAGGTAAGCAAACGTAATCCAGTCAAGCTTCTAAACATGATTTGCTAATGGACCGAGTGAGACGGCTTGTTTGAAAAGGATATAAATAATTTCGCCCCTTGAAGACGTTATGCTTGACTAAGAACCACCATGTTATCATTTAAGCCATGGATTTTGTATTCTAAGGGCCGCAATGTAAAACTACTGGGTCACCAGTAGTTGTGACTACTGGGTCACCAGTAGTTGTGTTTATACCCAATAAAGTTTTTGTTGCTGTTGTTGTTGTACCGTAGCTTATTATTACGACCAACTCTCTTTGACTTAAAATCGTTTAATTCACTCTTATCAATTTTAAATTCATTTCCTCTTACTTCTAACCTGCCATTTCAGCTCTGTATTTATTGCGCCAAAGTATTTAAAACATCAACGTTTTTGTTCTTTTCAAAAGTAAAATTCTCTTTTTTAATGTTCCAGATCATTTTCAGGATTTAGTTCAGTGATCAAAATGAGGTGTTATACGGTATTTCGTATTTCAACGTTTACTGCCTTATTTCTTTGATCCTAGGAGGAACTTGTGGAACTTTTGCTGGATCATTTCCAGGTGGAAGCTTGTTACCTTCAGGAACAAGCTATTTTAGCAATGTACTCCTACAGCGCTATTTCAGGGATCGTTGGTGAGATTGCCTACACCTTGACAATTTTCTAGTCAAAGTGTAAGGAGACAAAACTGGTCATAACAAACACATTTTTTTTCTTTTGTTTTTCAGTGGACATTGGTAACCATATCGATATTTTTCCAGTTGTGGAAGGTAAAAACTCTTTGAAATTTTTCCCATTCATGTCGTTTCTGCCTGTTAAACCTAGAAAGACGAAAATTTGGTAATGTAAATTTGGTAATGTAAATTGACCACCGTACAGGGATTCGATTAGCTGACGTTTCGAGCGTTAGCCCTTCGTCGGAGCGAATCGAGGAATTGTGGGCTGTGTATGGTTTATATACAGAAAATGGAGCTACGCTATTGGTGGTAACATGGTAACGTGAAAAACAGGAATAAATTAATTGAATGAAAAGCGTTCGTTGATACCGTGGGGATTAAGAGTGCCGATTTGAAAGATCAATTTTTTTCTCGAGATTTTTACGGCTTTCCGTGGTACCTTGATGTAGGGAAAGGCCGGAGATCGACATGTGTTGTTTGGAATGGCTAGGGAGATTAAAATGCCGAGCGACTGGTTTGGATGCATCTTTGTCATCTTTCTCAAACCTAGAAAGAGGCGTAGGTCAATGGAACGGTTTTCAATTAAGCATCGAAAATAAATCGCGTTTCCTTTGGTTTTGCATTTCTTCGCTCTGTGATTGGCCAGCAAAACTCGCGCCACTTTCTCAACCAATGAGAAGCAAAACCAAACCCAATCACGACTTGCACGCGCGCATTTTCCCGCGCTTTGCGCTGGCTACATGTAATTATTGTTTCGTATTCTGATTGGCTCATTGCACTGCTTCGGTCTGTTGTGTTTGGTCGGAATAATGACTTTGGTTGTTGGTGGTTTTACGACACTCAACTGAAAAGCGCTCTATTAAAACAGTAAAAGTATTTTGGTTAATTTTAAATACAGGATGTATGATTGAAGCAGGGACTACACGGCTTCCTTATGGCGGTAGGCAAATCACGGACAGCTTTACAAGAATGCTGACAGAGAAGGGAGTAAGGTAAGACGCGAGTTTGGACCGACTCAGCTGAAGAATACAGCATCGTTTTCATTTGCAGTCTTCAAAGTTGCTTTCTTCGGCTTCTTATTTCATTAAGGTGTTTTGGCCGCATCATTTATGAGGAGTAATAATGTATGTTGTAGTTTTCCCGTGCATTGCACGGTAGATACTTCAGTTCCAACGGGTGGTCTGGTGTTGCTTTGTTGCTCAATTACGACTCTGTCTTTTGCTTGTTTCGTTAGGGAAAAATTTCACTGTCGCAAAGAAAACAAAGAGGAATGGAAAATGAATTGTCCCTTTCGCAAATTACAGCGCATTTTCTGTCAAAGATTTTCGCCTGTTTTCGGAGCCATGTTGCTTGTGGCTTCTACCCCTTGCAAGGCCTCGCGGTACTGTTTACCTGTTTTCCCGCCAAAAAAGCACCCGTCACACATTCCCGCGCTTTCTTGTTCTAGTCACCGGTTGCAAGTCTTCCCGAGAATTCTAAATATTACACTAGTTTTAATTTCTTCTCGCAATTGTATTCGGTTAAATGGTTGTGGCCGACCTTAAGTTTCATTCTGCAAGTTCTAATATCGTTTTTTTCGTCTTGATGCAAGGTTCTTTTCGGAAGTGGAATCTTATATCTCAAGGGCTATCAAAGAAAAGGTATGATGCAAGGTTCTTTTCGGAAGTGGAATCTTATATCTCAAGGGCTATCAAAGAAAAGGTATAAATAGATCATAAAAAGCAATGGGTGAGCGCCATACTTGACAAGAGTCAGTGGAGGGGGCTTTTGTCCTCATTACTTGCAATTAAAAAAGGAGAAATCTAAAAAGTAACTGTCTTGTTTGCAATGTTTCATTATCGTTCAAAATGCTAGCTAACTAGCTCGTGTAAACTGTTCAGCCTCGTGCCAGGTCTTTTTGTTTACGTTAAGCTCTCGTGTTAAACTCATCCATTTCGTCGTACTGTGTCCTCTTTTTGCACTTGTGCACTTTGATCTTTGCCAGGCAGCTGGAGTTTTGTACAAAGTTTTCTCGCACAACTATCCTTCATACAAACGAGGACGAGATTGTGACTTGTTTTGACATTACTTAGGTGTCGTTTGTGGCAAACCAGGCGCCTCAAGAGGATGATGGTCAAGACTACTCGATGGTCGTGGATTTGGACAAATACTCCATTCCAGACGGAACAAGGTATTTATTGATGTTGTCAGTTTATGTGGACGTTTCCGAGACAAAGAATCACATAATATTAGACTTCTCAGTTCTTTGATAACCTGAGTAAGACATATAAAAAATAAATGGATCGAAGCTAACAGTAAACTAGGGATCTCTACAACCAATAAAACCATAAGTCCTTTTTCCCAGGAAAGGATCTCTAGAAGAGTTCATCAAACTAAGGCGAAAGATATTCAGAGGCGAAAATATTTGGGAACTGGGTTGACCCTATCATTTCCAGCTTTGACCATTTTAGCCTGAACGATCGCCGAAGTCAAATTATTGAATGTTCATTCCTGCTTCAAAAGCCGTTGTTACAAAACCCTGCGGGATGACATTTTAGTCAGCAACGTCGTCATTTCGTTTGTTATTCCAGGAAAGTCACTGTAGATTCTGCCAGATACCGCTGTACAGAAGGACTGTTTAAACCTTCAACCTGGGGAAAAGATAATCCGGGAATTCACGAACTGACGGTCAAGGCTATCATGGCCTGCAGCATTGACATGCGCAAACAGATGTGTCGAAATATCTACCTGAGTGGGGGAGGGTCCATGTCTCCAGGTTTGTTTACTTAGTGGTTTGAACATTAGTTTTTCTTTTCTTATAAGAGTCACTCAACTTGAAGCATTCTGGGATATTGTAAAGTAAGTGCTATTTTCGTCTTCAGGGCTCGCTGAACGTCTGCAAGCGGAAGTTAGTCAGCTCATGCCTTCCAACTCTCATGTTCAAGTAAGCATTTCACTTCCAAGCCTGTTCCAGACCCCCCTCCCTCTCCCCCTCCCCCCTCCTCCCTCCCCCCTCTCCCCCTCTCCCCCCCTCCCCCTCCCCCCTCCCCCCTCCCCCAAACCCGCTAAATTTTCTTCGCCCGTTCTCGCCCCAAATATCTGAGAGCATGGAACAGGCTAGTCACTTCAGGATGTTCCGGATTGTTTGATTGTTTCTAGTTTGCACAAAAGTCTTCCTTGCTTTGTGGTTTGTTTGATTACTTGCTTTCCTGTTGGTGGCTCACTTTGTGTGCCGCACCGGTGTATGCGTTTGTGTGTGTGGTTCGTGCTAAAGCTCGAAACGTCACCTTTTTAAATTTATTTACGGTGGTCAATTTATATTATCAACTCCGTTGATAAACCAAATTTTCGTGTCTCACCACCCCACCGACGCAGCACCACATGCCTAGCCTCCGGCTTTGTTTTTTCAGTTTTGTAAAATATTTGATAGTTTCGTTGAATGATTTAACATCACTGTACATGTGCATGTTTAAAAGTAATGATAGTGATGAGCTTTTATAAACATTTCTTCCCAATCTAAGTTTTATGTGTTTAACCTTCAACCAGGTTCACGCGGGAGTTGAGCGTCAACACGCTGCATACATTGGAGCCTCCGTAGTCGCCAAGCTCCCTCTGTTTGACGAGCTGTGTGTGTTTAAAGAGGAGTGGGACGAAACTGGACCAGACGCTTTAGAAAAATGGTTGACATTGTAGTTGGCTTCAAAATAATTCCTACACAAAAGATACAAAATTTGATGGGCAGACTTAAAATGGATATAATTTGAACGCAAACGCGATCACATTCGAGCGTGAAGTAGACTATGTCAGTCTACCCTATGTTAGAGTATTTTTTACTTCAGTGTTGAATGAAATTTTTTTTTTCTTTTGGTTTTGCAATACCTCGCTCTATGATTAGTTGGAAAAACTCGCGCCACTTCCTCGACTAGCGAGAGACAAAACCAAACCCAATCGTACGCATCCATTTTCCCGCACTTGGCACCGGCTCCATGAAATTGATTCGACGTCTGATTGGTTCATAGCGTTGTTTCCGTCCATTTATGATTGGCCAAAGTAACTACTTTGGTTTGGTATTAGATAGTCAGTTGAAAATGGTTCTATATGTCGGAGGCAACGCCATGTATATCCGCGTTCGTAAGTTAGACGTCATCATGATGTAGGTTCTAGTGACTTTGCTTTGGTACTCGAGAAATGTTCCCTAAAGCGAATACTTATTGGCATAAAATGTGGCACAGTAAGCGATTTTATAGTCGTTGGCGGGAATACAAGATTTTGAACCGGTAAGCTCCATTCCCGATTTTCCCATGACCATTGTCAAACGGGGAATTTTAAGAATGTGTAAAAGATCTATAAGAGATTTTTTTTCTCTAACGTAAAAGAACAAGGCATGCGTGGTTGTTCTCCATGAGCTAATGTTAAAGGGGCAGTATCATTGACTAACTTTGGTAAAAGAAATTGTCTGACGATCCCAAGCAAGTCTTGTTAAAATACAGATTGCAATAAGAGGTAAAAAACTGAAATTACAAAAAACAAAAAAAAGAAAGAAAGAAACCTTATTTATACACGGTTACAATTTAAAGCTACAAGCCTGTGGGGCTGTGTGGGAGAACTGTTGGTTTTTGAGGAGAGGGGAAAACCGGATTACCCGGTGAAAAACCTCTCGGAGCAGAGTAGAGAACCAACAAACTCAACCAACAAAGCCTGCGCATTAAGGAATGAAGACTCGAGGTACTCCGATTGGAATACGATAGTCGTAGTCAGAAACGTTGTGTCTGGTCGGCCTTACAGACTAAATATCGTCCTTGTGCTCTTGACCTGGACTATGGGCTAAACGAACCATTTTTATTGCCAAATGATCAGTTGTTTAGACCTTATCACCCCACAAACTGACCAAAACTCCCAATTTTCATTGAATATGAGCGTTTATTCTATTGCAAAACCAAAAAACGCCCTCGCGCAGCACAAAAAATACGCAACTTTGTCTTGAAGTTTTTAATACAAAAATTCCTCTTGAAGCTTAAAGTCTACATTTGCAGCAAACTTACTCCAATTCTTGCAATCTGTTTCAAATTTTTTTGTTCACTTCTTTAGCGCGACGTGGATAACGCTATTTGATTTCAGTTGCTCCCATTGTTCGCAATTTTCATGTTTTTAACCCCGAGGAATTCTGGGAAATTCTTGCGTAAGGGTGGCATAGAAGTCCGCCAATTTCCATTTCAGATATTTTTTTTAGAAGTGTCGAACCACCCGGTTCTGCTTGCAAATTATTGCACCGATTGCATTATTTACAAGTCAAAACTCGCCAAAATTATCATGTCCGGTCACAGATCGCCTACAAACACAACCTCCCTCGTGAATCGAGGTGGCAAATGCCTCGAAAATGACACTTTAAATCAAATACCTACCGAACTGTAGCTGCAGTGATCGCTTAAAACAAGCGGAAGCCAGTGTGACAGGGCGTTACGAGAAAGATAGAGCCTTCGATGTTGTGGACCAGCAAAATCTCCGTGGTAACCCCTTATATGGAATAACGAGATCGATTTGACCTCCTACCCTCCGGAAATTTAAAAAAAGTCATACAAACGTCCGTCGGCAAAGGGTTAAGCTCTCTCGCCTATGGCATACCTTACGTCCTTAACACGTGTTGCGCGTTAGCCGGTGTGACGCCCTTAACCACTATTCCAACCGACGTCCAACACCGGACCTTTCTTCGTACCCGTCGCGCCCATTCCCTCACGTTTATCCCACTGCAAGCATCACGTGATGCGTACAAGTTTAGTTTCTGGCTGAGGACGATATATGACTGGAACAAGTTGCCCCCAAAAGGTAAAGGTAAAGAAACGTTATTTATACACGGTTACAATTTAAAGCTGTACCCAGAGAAAAACCTCTCGGAGCAGAGTAAAGAACTAACAAACTCAGCCCATTTATGACGCCGAGTCTGGGAATCGAACCGTTGAGATAACCGCATCCGACTTTGAACTCCATGCAGACACCTCTGGCATAAAAAAAAACATACATTATAGACAATAGTTTTATTTCTCATGTGATTTATTCTTTCTTAATACCATTTAGCTTGCGAACTGTCATCGTCATCATCATCATCTTTAGCAGGAGCCCATCACTGGAAGCGTACACCTGCCCTATATTCACGGCGTTCTCACAGAGCAGTTTAGTGTTTAGATTGAATTTCCCGCGAATATATTACCAGAAGAGTCCCGATGACCAATCACAACAACAACTATTAATTTCATGCCTAAAAATTACAAAATGCTTGAGAATGCAGGTAGCTTAGTAGCTATTCGAGGCGGGCTCAAGAGAAAACGAATAAATATAAAAGTTATAGTCGTAAACATCTAGGCGCACTCTAGTGTTTAGAATAGTACTCACAACAGATATAAATGAAGTGTTGTATAGTACAAGATGGCGAAGTAGTGAGAAGTTGTTTACTTAAACTTTCGGACGCATTGAATAATTTGGGATACTTCAATATACCGTAAAAGCTCTATTAAGCCCCCCTTCTGTAATAAGGCCCCCGTTTGGAAGTCGTTGTTTGTAATAAGCCCCCCTCCCCAGTTTGGGACATGAGATGTTGTAATTAGTCACTCCTATTCCCTCTTGCGAAATCCATTTCATGTGGCCCAATTGGTTTGTTTTTAAACAAATATACACTAAAACACGTAATACTGTTTGCTGCTCTGTTAGATAATAAAATTTCACTGTAGTTGTTTGAGTTATGTACAAAAACGAAAACAGGGTGTTTAAGATTTGAAATAAGACGCCCCCCCCCCCTCTCTATTAAGCCCCCTCTCTAATAAGCCCCCCGTTAATGAGACCTGAAATTAAATAAGCCCCCCGGGGGATTAATACAGCTTTTACGGTAGTCATTCTCAGTTTCAAAGATTTTTCGAAGAACTTTCTTTAATTCGGATTTAAATTGAATTTTGTTGAGCTCTTTTAGAGGCAGTGGGAGACTGTTTGGTTAGTTTCGGACCTAGTTCGATATTGGTGAGTGTGAGTCACTTTTTGAAACATACTGAGCATATTTTCTGGCACTAAATTGTTGTGTACATCATACATTAGTTGACTAATTTGTTCAAAATACAAAAATGATATGGAGCTGTGCAGAGCCTTTGTTTTTGCTCATGTTTTGTGGCGCTCTCGTTGCCTTTGCTGTCTTTGTTGCCTTTATCGCGGGAAAATATAGTCTAAAAAGAAATCGGTCTGCAAAAATGCCGCGACATAGGCTTAGTTTGTACGCTCCTAGTGATGGGCTCCTGCCTCTACCATCCCCTGTAAAAAGCTTTCCACCTTCGAGCCCGCGCATCGAACCGCTGCACCACCTTAACCTTTCGTGCAAACCCACTTGGCTTTGTTGTTCTTTATGGATCCCGTTCGATTTGGCGTTGACCACCACGACCACTTCGATTCCAAAGCATACTTGAATTCTTATTGCAAGGTAGAGGACGAAAATCTTCAAAATGTGCAGGAGTTCATTTTAAGATGCTATTACGAATTTTGGTCCAAAATGGCGAAAAGGAATCTCCGGGTTCTGGAATTTGGCGGAGGGCCTACTATTCGCTATCTCATCGCCGCCGCCCCGTGTGCCGAGGAAATTATCTTTGCCGAGTACACCGAGAAAAACCGACAAGAGGTGGAGAAATGGTTGCTAAAATCTCCCGACTCGCACGATTGGCTGCCCCATTTCAAGTTCGTTGTGCAGAATTTAGAGGGAAAGAAGAGTGAAGAAGTTGCCATTCGGGAATCTGAATTAAGGAGTAAGATAAACCATGTTTTACCTTGTGATATTGAATTGGAAGACCCGGTGAAATGGCCTTCGAGTTGGCCCTCGCAAGCGGCCATGTTTGATGTCGTGACAACAAGCCTTTGCCTTGAAGCTTGCGTGACATCAAGCGAAGCCTATCGTCACGCGATCGCTAAGTTGAAAAGATACCTAAAGCCTGGTGGATATATCGTCTTGCTTTGTGTTCTGGATGAGACATTTTACATGGTTGGCCAAGAAAGGTTTTATTGCTTCCCGTTAAGCAAGCAGCTGGTAGCAGAAACATTAGCTAGTGAAGGGTTCAAAATGCTTCATGATGGGAAAGCGGTTGCACTCGAGAATGTGGCTCCATTTTGTGATGGTAAGGAGATAATCTTCTTCAGCGCAGTTCTGCAGGATGACTAGCTATAGATGGAGACTTTTCAAAGTATTGTTAAGGGATATTTTTGGAGGAGGCTGTTTTTGAATGTTTCTTGATGATTCTTGACCCAATCTGACTATTCGACTGTATCCCTTTACTTACCATGTATATTTTGTTTTTATTGCTTAAACCACCCTCAGCGTCAGAATACTGAAAACTTGGTTTCCAAGAAACCAGACTTTGAGAATTTTAAGACCAGTACACCAAAGCACGCTCTTTGAATGTCAAATCATTTAGCTGATGATAGGCTTTGTGATGAAAACTAATCAAACAGACAGACTTCAATAAAAAGGTTTAACCCTTGTAAATGATTATGATCAAAGTAAACTTGGCTACTTCAAAAATGTATTCTTTTCTTCGCTTATTATTTCTTTCCAGGTCTTTAAGTGCACAAATTAGCTTGTTCCCTTGTTACTTTTTTATTTTGTCTAAAAATAATCAAGTATTTCAGTGATAAATTACACAGAAATTTAGGGGCAGGATATTCAGCGTTAAAGAAGCTTAAGTTCTGCCTTTTTTGGTGCTCCGTGTTCGCATGAAAAATCTATGCTACAAAACCGAACTGTTCTGGTTCATGAACTGCATATATGTTTCTTTGTTCATTTGATTGTTTCAAATATTCGAATTTGGACCATCCCCCCCTCCTCCCTTATATGGGCTTTATAGGTATGTATGGCCCCAAAGGGTATGGTTTATAGGGTATTGATTTTGACCATTTCTGTCTGAAATAGGGTATGGTTTTTGCACTCTAGTCTAGAATTGGGTATGTTTTTTTAGAAGAAGCTACTTTTTTATCATTAGGCCAGAAGACCGTCAACAAAAGCCCTTCTCAAATTATGTTTACACCAACCGTGTATGTAAAATAGGTCTGAAATAGGGTATGGAATCATGCTTTGGTCAGGTTTGAAATAGGGTTGGGAAAATTGCAAATTTTGGTCTGAAATAGGGTAAGGGTTTCAGGAAGCGGGCCGCACACCCCCAACCAATTTTTCTGGAAGTACCCCCATCCCACCTTCCTCCCGGTCACAGCACAGACCGGAAGAAGTCAGTTAACATTGATGTCACGGGATGTCACGCTGGAGAAGAGTGCAAGAACAGGCACAGTGGTTAAAAGCACAAACAATATTTCACTTTAACTCTTTATTTACTATAAACAAAACAGCTGAACAGTAACCAGTCTAAACGTGACATTAATAAGAACAGGAATTGACTACATGGTTAGAGATTTTGGCTTGCAGTGGAAGTTTGTCAAGAAAATCAAACTGCTTCGGCTTAGTAAACAGCCGTCATAAGCAGCGACATTAATAGGCGCACGGGTTAACAGCTGCAAGCACTGTCACTTACCTTGCTTTTTTCATGTCTAATCTTGATCTTGTAGTATGGTTATGGCGTGTACAAGCTTTAGCAGTTGTTAAAAAGTTTCACAAGTTCCGATTTTTTTTTTTTTTTTTGCTTTTGAACTAAAGACAATTCCTTTGTCTTTTAACAGTTGTTTCAAAATAGTTACTGTCATATCTCCCTATTTCATGCGTTCGATTTTTTCTTGTTTTTTCTCTCTCTTTAGCTTCCTTCAGTTTCTTTTGTTGGCTCTGAAATCTCTCGCGGTGTCCCTCAATTTCTGCGGGATTGTCGTCACTGAGTAGAAGAATGCCGTTTGAGCCGGATGGAGTTTTGATAATTAGAGACCTTAAGATCGAGGTTTGGCCATCTTACCGCAAACGGCAAACGGCGGTTTGCGGTTAGCGGTTTCACGTTAGCTGTCTGTCCGTATTCGGGACTTAAGATTCGCGGTGACAAATAGCTGGCCGCCATGTTTGTTTTCATTCATTCGTTCACTTCTATTTTAGCTGAGAAATTGTCTTAAAAATTGCGTTTCTATGAAAAAGAATTCGATAATTAATAGGCGAAAGAGTTCTAAAAAGTGGTATTTCCTCTCAAACGTGGGATTGTGATGTTTTAGGGTGCAAAAATCCTTGCGGTAAATCACTTACCTCTAGAGCGTGGTCTAGCCGTACAAACGTGAACCTCAAACCGCAAACCTGACGGCAAGGCACTGGTCACGTGACTTCTTGACGTTCGCGGTTCGCGGGAAATGCCGAAAAACCTCAATCTTATAATCTCTCTATATGACTAATCGATGACTGCAAATTTTGCGGCCTGTCGATTAGTCATCGACTACTCATTCATCACTGGCAATAATGAATGACTGATCACCTGATAACCCATCGATTCACCTGTCGATTACTCTTTGATTCATAGATTAGTTATGCCAGGTATTATTGACGACCACAAACAAATTGTTCTGTTAAATATTGTCACTGATATATCAGCAACGTTTGACAAACAATTTGTTTGTCGAGCCGCCCTTGACAAGAGAATGAATGGTTGCGTGTCTTCCCCGCGCGCCCCGCTGTAACCCGCGCACCATTTTTTTTTTCAGCGACTGCTATGCAGGTTTGTTTGCGTTCTCTTAATTTCATTCACTGAGACAGCTTAAAGTTGTCGGCTCCAGTCAAGACTATAAAATTAAATCAAGTCAACGCTTCTTTGTTTCTGGTTTAGCAGGTTCCACCAAACAGATGATATGCTGTAATGATATATCGGTTATGTGCGCGGGGTCAGCACTAAAATTCTGATGTAGTGTCATAGCCTTGTCT
The DNA here is from genome assembly GCA_016490735.1 of Pachyseris speciosa. Taxonomy (NCBI): domain Eukaryota; kingdom Metazoa; phylum Cnidaria; class Anthozoa; order Scleractinia; family Pachyseridae; genus Pachyseris; species Pachyseris speciosa. The sequence continues at coordinate 57,891 of JAEMWC010001257.1, read as the reverse complement.
GGATCACGTTCAGTGAAAGTGGACACAACTCTAGGAAAGATTTTTTTGGTGAGTTCTGTTGTTGTCACTGTAATACAAAACAGGTAGCTTTATTTTGAGCCCAAATCTAAACACTTGCCCCAGTAAACAACATCCATGATGAAACAATCGGAGCCCCTTCAATAAAACACTTTTATTACAATCATCAAAAATACAATGTTTCCACTTTAAAATGAACTATTGAGACTAACACACTTGTGCATAATTTTGAACAATAACGTGATTAACAAATCGAACATAATTAAGGGTCCCTTAAAAATCCACTGGCTAAGGTGACAGCTGCGACGTATTCGTCCAAAGAATGGTGCTTTCTTCTGATTGAAGTCGGAAAACTTGTACTTGTGGGACTTGTTGCCATGGCAAAGCCATAAGGTGCGCCTGACTGACCAATCATCGCGGAGTCTTGGTCGCCGTTGGCCTTGCAGTTGACGGCAAAACCGGTCGCGGTGCTGGGGATGAAAGGCGCGGGAAAACTCCATGACGTGATCGTGCTGTCCAACGGCGCGGAAAGGGCGGGAAAATAGGAACGGGTGGTATGACGGATGCTGTATCTTGAGTTCGTTGATGGCCTTTCTGTGATTCTCGTTTGCGCCATCTTGAACGGCGATTTTGGAACCAAACCTGGAAGAAAATGAAACCGAAGCTTAGTTTCTGAAATGCTAACTTATGCTCCCCTATTATTTCGTTACCATGGTTTTTTTCGAGCTAATATGTCACAATGAAACGCAGATAATTAAACTGATTACTAGTGAGTGTTACACCTTAAGGTAATTCCCCTGAAAAGGATGTACTATTAAGATTTTTTTCGGACTTGGCACAATTGATAGTCATGCATAGGACATTGAAAAAATGCAATAAAAAGATGGGGTCACCGTGCTTGTTTTTGCCCTGCATACTCGTTGTTCTAACTGTTTTTACGGAGTTGTGCGGGAAATGTTCGGAGCATAAACAACTGAAGAAAGCTGTTATTATGTAGCAAAAACTATGAATAGCAGTGAAAACTAGGGCCTAATTGTTTTCCTGGGCTATATTCTTTTCGTATTGTGATTTCAAATTGCCCGATCTTGTAAATAATGTGAGGAAATTGGACCACTTCGTCATCATTTCAAACTCCTTCCTGGCTCCAAACGCAGAGTTTCACCCCATTTATATATAAATAATCCAACTTCTACTATAAAACTTTTTTCCCCTTGAAATATGTTTTTCGTGTGCCTATTACGAGTACATTACACCAATAAAAAAAAGGGGGGGGGATCACCGTGCTCGTTTCTTTACTACACGACGACAAAGGGAAAATTTCAGCTGAAAAAGCTCAATGTCAAGGCAAATTCGCAATGTTTCTAGTGTACGCGCGCCCGAGCGCGCGCTAAATGACGCCATAAATTATGCGCAGTAAGGATGCGCCATGAAATTAAGAGGAATCACCTTAAATTGATTGAAAGGCAAACACATGCATTGATAGTAATCCCACACACTGGAAGAAACTTCTCCAAATAAAATGCTGGTAGCGCAACGAACAAAACTACGTAAAAGAAATCTTCCTTCGGAACTTTCACACGCAGAGAAACTTAAGCATCCATATATTCCCTTCAATCGAGCGTTCGGAAATCGAACTCAATCCACTGAACAAATGTCGTATGTTATGTGGTCTGACTGCCCGCTTGGTTGCTGTACGCAAGCTCTAGTAGAGTAAGGGGATAACAATCCACAGCGCATCTGAAGCCATTTCTCCGGGATTTTTGCGGTTTCGAAAAAACATGTGTTACTCTAAGATAACTAGAGCCTCCAAAAACTTATTGATTTTCAACACCAGTTTTACAAAAATCAATAGTTCGGAAATTGAACGTTCGATTGAGTTTGATAGCCCAAATTTTTTTATGTGAGTTCGATTTAGTTCGATTCGGTTCGATTGATTATTCCGGGATATATTCTTTCGGGTGTCACTTTGCACGACCATATTACGTGAAGGAAAAAAGGTTTTGATAACAAAAACTTATCAGCAACCATCTAATTTACCTGTATCCTGTCCTCATTGATGTTCAGTTCCTGGGCAAGTTTCTCTCTGATAGCGAATCCAGGAAACTTTTCTTCCGTGAAACTTTCTTCCAAGCGATCAAGTTGCTGTTCAGAGAAAGCTGTTCGGCGACGCCTCTGACGTGCACAGTTTCCTTAGAAACAAAACAATATGCTAGTGCACTTGCAAGTAATCTCCCTTTAGAGTCACTTCGCCCCCCTGCTACAAAGTTGGCATATAAATCTTCACTTTCAACTTCGAGTATCGTATGCAATAGTAAAATAATATTAGGCATTGAGCTTAGTGCCTTCCAATGTGAGGTTAGTGCCTTCTAATGTAATGAGAACCTGGTTGAAACTTCACATTAAGCTTGCATATTTACTGGACACGAGCACGCCAAACTCGGAACAAAATTTATCTCTTCGTATGCTGTCACAGTCCACACGCTCTGTCTTTGTAGTCGAACGTCATTTCAAAATCATAGTTGAATAACCAAAAAATTGCAATGAAAATCAACCATACGAATAATTTCCTCAGGTGATCAAAAACTTCAGCGTAAAAATTATTGCATACGAAAGAAACTCATACAAAGCCCTGTGATCTCTATGATGTAAAGCGCTTCTCGAGTTATACTGAGTTATGTCGTGGCTAATGCTGCGCAACAAACGGATTAGACCGAGCTCCAAAAATATTTCATTTAGTTCTGTTTAATGAATGTTTATGAATGAAAAGTAAGCGCGCAAAACAAGTTTCACAAGCCGAAAAGATTCGTTCGAACTTTGAAACAGTGTATTGGATTCACGCACAATTATTCGATAACTTATTAATTAATTTGTTTGAATAACTGAACTCGTCAATTCTCGTTCTTAAACCAGATGGCGTCATGAAAGCTTGATTAGACTAATGTCCCATAACTGCTATATATTAGCCTATTGCTGATACGAAACTTTAATTAAAGAATACATTTCGCGTCATTTGATTCAGAGTTGAAATTTACTGATTTTGCTGGTAATTACGAAATAAACAGTAATGGAATGCACCCTTAAAACCGACTAAATCGATTTCAAAGAATACCACGTTGTCGAAAAGCTCGTTATAACTCATAACACTTGGAAAATCATCCACTTACCACTTTCCTTTTCATCGAATTTTCTTTTCTTTCCTCCAGAAGCCATTTTTACAGCTTGAATCTTTGTGTTCATCATTGCCAGCACTCGCTTTCGTCAGTTCACCAAGCAAAGAACAAGATTTGTCATACCTCACGAGTGCGATCGCCTTTTACTTCTATTTACACGAGAAGTGGGTGGACACTAAAAACAATAGAGCTGTCAATCAAAGCATCCGAGTAAAGTCACACTCGACAAAATGTAAGCTATCATACACTTGACAAATTTGCTAATTGTTTTAATAACTATTGGTATTAATTCAGGCCTGTAATTAACTTTTGATTCTTTTGTTTGTCGTGTGAATTGAAAAGGCTAGATTAATAAATTTACCAATGTGATAAAAACTCAATTTCACCCATTTTTTTATTTTTAGTTGGACCGTACGAATAAGAAACCAGGTTTAGAAACCGTTTACACCCGTAGTTTAAAATCCGTTAATGTGTCTTCAGCGCGTAAAAGAATTTCAGAACAATTAGCAGTAAAAAAGATTTCGCAAAAGTAATTAATTACAAGCGCCACTAAAAGCAACTTCTCTTAGAGTGTTATGGCCAGTTTTATTGATATACTTATGTTGGAATAACCACCGCCCAAGAACTGCATGTCGCGCGCGAATGTCTTGTTCGTATTTCCTCGTGTGGTGCAATTTTCGTTCCGTCGAAAGATGCGCGCGCAAGACAACGGACCTATTAAAACGTGTGGAGTGTTTTGCAGTCAGTCCTGGACATGCGTCGAGACATCACTGCACTTAACACTACCAAGCGCATCCACGAGTGATTACAAAAAAATAATTGCGCATTATTGTTTGGCGGTTTTCTGTTTCTCGATCGCACTGACCTCTGAATATACACAAAAGACACTTCCCTCTAAACAGAAAAAACTTGGAGCGTTTTCGCACGTAACCGGTAATTTCTTCTCGTAGTTCCAATGGCAGGAGCATCTCGATACAAAATCAAATGGTCGCCGAAAGGCTGTTTGTATTTGTGTGGCACTTTCTCACCTAACTTGTCGGCAAAAATGCGTAATGCGCATGCTTAATGGCCGCGGTGTATTGTTTTCATCATTTGTGTTGTATCAAAGGTGTAATCTTATAAAGCGTTTTTGATGAGAACACGAAAGGAAAATCAATGAGGCTGAAGTTTTTCAGGAAGTTATGCGCGAATCAAGTGAGCGATGTTACACTAGTCTCTCAAAGCCTTCTTATATCTTTAGTAGTGATGACGACAACGGAGGGAAGTGATTTAAAAATTGGATAATTGTAACATTGTGCTGTAGTTGTTCTCATGATGTAGGCAATAAAAATTAAAGATCGCGAGGTTTCTTTGCTACTCTTCATTCAGGCAATGAAATGTACCAGTTACATACACGTCACCATTGTTATCGCGGTGGTTTGGTTGTGATTGGTGCATTTCGATCCTCATTCTTGGTCAAGTAACTGTTCCCTCTACGGTCCGTTTCTCGATCGTGGCCATCCATGCATGTCTGCGTTCCTTGATCTGGAGTGATCCTTTTAGAAAACAGCAAGAGAAAAGGACTTTTAAACTTGAAGCTGGGAAAAGACGGCTTCAGTAACTTGCGTTCAGCCATATAACGGATAATGTCAACCCAAAATGTCAGTGAAAATTCCATTTCATTCATTCGGCCTTTTCGTTGGGTATGCATGTAAATTAGCTCTTTCCCTCTCAAGCTTTAACTTTGTCAAGATATCATAGAATTTAAGTATGCCTTTGCGAGGGAAAACATTTTGTTTGCTTCCGATCTTTGGTATTCCCCGTAAACCGACACACCGAAAACTGAAACCACGAAGGGGAAACGAAGCCACACCCACTGTCATTTTAAAATGCTTTTATTTACAATATTTCAGTCTTATTTTTATTTACATGGCAGTAAACAAAGAACTTCTACTTAGCATAATATCTCATACACGTACATGTGACTTATGTTATTTTACTTTTACTAATGTCATTTCCTGTTCAGTCATCTTTATAATACTTATTTTACTGTTGAATAGCGTTTTCTAATCTTTAAAAAGTTTAAGTTCATCAAATCGCAATCTTTTTACCGGACATGCGCCTTGCGTTCAGTATGGTTGAAATCTGCGCGAAACACGGCTGTGTGTTAGTCTTGCGGGCTGCGCATGTCTGATCTTGAACTGGTCCGGGTGATACACTGGGAACAGCAAGGACTGATCACCTTTAAACAGGTTGAACTTGTTAGACGAGTGACATCCGGCTGGTGTGGCTGGTCTGTTGTATTGCTGGGCTGATGAGTTCTGATGCATCAATGGATAAGAGATGTATTCAGCTGGCTTCCAGTGGTCTGAAGGGACCGCTCTCAAACTGTAGTCTTCTTGGACGATGCGTGATGCTCATCACCTGAGGAAATTCCAACTGGTTTGACGGGCTGGTCTGACAGACGGATGACAGCTTTCTTTCAAGTTTTCTTGACTTCGCTCGTCGGTTTTGAAACCAATACTGTAAAAGAATTAAAAATGATATATTAGAGAGAGTAGTCAAGAGTATCTCGAATCATGTGATAGGTAAAAAGGAATTTAAAGATCACAAAAACACCCAATTTCACTAGAAAAAACCTTCAATAAGCCAAGTAGATAAAGATCATTATAGAGGGATCAATTATTACTTTTGCATTGAAAAGGGGGTACCAAACCCAAAACTAAATATTAAACTGGTTTGCTACACTAATAGTAATTGAAACACGATTAACTTTTCGTGTTGCCTGTTTTTATTTTCGAATAACTTTTCTAACTTTATTCAAGATAAATTCATTAATAACTCACCTTTACACTTTTGCTCGTGATCCCGAGTCTCTGTGCCAGCAACTCTTCATCGTCAGCTATCAAATATGGTCGCCTCTTAAACGCGTCTTCCAGCTCCATCAGTTCATACCGCGAGAAGGTCGTGCGCTGTCGTTTCTTCTTCGGCTGCTTTTCGGAATAAATGGATACTTGATCTGATTCGCTGCTACAATCGCTGCTGGAACTTTCGATGTCAGAATAAGGAGTTAATGGTGGGCTTGTTGCCCTGTGGCTGGGACGAGGACTTGCGCAGTCGGAGTAAGGCGACAATGGTCCAGCTCCATCAGTTCATACCGCGAGAAGGTCGTGCGCTGTCGTTTCTTCTTTCGGCTGCTTTTCGGAATAAATGGATACTTGATCTGATTCGCTGCTACAATCGCTGCTGGAACTTTCGATGTCAGAATAAGGAGTTAATGGTGGGCTTGTTGCCCTGTGGCTGGGACGAGGACTTGCGCAGTCGGAGTAAGGCGACAATGGTCGGCTCGTGTCACTGTGACATTCTGTGGAAAGAAACAGACCTACATTAGCTTCTCTAACTTAATTATTGTCATCTAAAAGCATGAAAGCTTTCAACCAAAACTCGTCGAGATAATTAATCTTATTATGGTGTGCCTCGTTCTCTGTTCATCAGTATATCAAGCGAAAAACATGTGTCGAACAAAGGCCCAATATCCGTGGTTAAAAATAAGTTAGGATGCAGTCTGCCCAGAATGGCGGGATGTAGATCATGCCAAAATGGCGATAATTTAAAGAAGTTTCCCATCACGGCTTAACTGAAATCTCAGAACGAATATAACTAAACTAATTTGTAAGGTAAAGCACTACAACCAGGTAGAACAGAGCTAAGACTGAATTGCGGTGGATACAAAACCTATGTTAACCAAGTAAGGCAGGGTAACTGCGTTTTTAAATCTTTTGTTAGATGGGTTTCCTAATAAGCTTAAATATTGTATAAACCTATATGTGATACGTCAAAAATACGTTTCAGGGAAAATTGTAACTTACCAGAACTTGTTGAAGACTGCGTGACGTCGGTTTCTAGACCCAGGATACTGCAGATGGAAAAGTTGGTCACCGACTTATTGGAGACTGGTGCACAGAGAGGAAGACTGGCTGACACTGCACGTGACCTTCTAGCATGCGCAGAACCTACAAGGGAGTCCACAAGTGCAACAACTGAGTTAAACTGATTACAATCCATTTGAACTGATCTGTTGAACTTGTTACTGTAGCTGTGCAACACAAACTGATTGAGGAACCCATTTGCGAACTACTTCTTTATACTCTAGAAACAAAGCCGGCGGTGCGACGAATGAACCGTTTGTTAACTGCCGTCGCCGATAACTTAAAGATTTTGTAGTGATTTAACTTTGGCGCGCCGCTCTTGGTTATGGCGGTTTGGCGGTTCCAATAAAGATTCAACTGACCTTTGCGGCGGAGACAAACAAGTGGAACGCGAAAGTAACATTTGTTTCTGCAAAAGAAGAAAAAAAAAATAATAAAAATAAATAAATGCGCTGTCAATTTTTGATCTACTTTTGAAACCTACAAGGGAGTCCACAAGTGCAAACAACTGAGTTAAACTGATTACAATCCATTTGAACTGATCTGTTGAACTTGTTACTGTAGCTGTGCAACACAAACTGATTGAGGAACCCATTTGCGAACTACTTTTTTATACTCTAGAAACAAAGCCGGCGGTGCGACGAATGAACCGTTTGTTAACTGGTCGCCGATAACTTAAAGATTTTGTAGTGATTTAACTTTGGCGCGCCGCTCTTGGTTATGGCGGTTTGGCGGTTCCAATAAAGATTCAATGACCTTTGCGGCGGAGACAAACAAGTGGAACGCGAAAGTAACATTTGTTTCTGCAAAAGAAGAAAAAAAATAAATAATAAATAAATGCGCTGTCATTTTTGATCTACTTTTGACAAGCAATGCAAGTTTTGTGGGCTTGGTATTGTGTGTTACGAGACAAAATATAATCGCAGCAAGACAGCAGACGAAATCTGTATGCATGAAAATGACTATTGTTAACTTTGGTTGTTTTAGTCCAGTTTATGTCAAACAGCAACAACTTGTTTTTAAATTTGCGCACTGAAAGGGGTTAGCTGGCCTGCAGGTAGCTAAGCCTACTCTAGGCAGGACAGATTAATTAAACAGATTGATTAAATTATAGAACACACTACTATCAGCATCATAGAGAATAATTAGGCGTAGACATAAGCGCAAACTCGAGACATAAAATTAGACTCTACTTTCCTTTTGGTAAATGAATCAAGCTCTGGTGCCGGGAAAATTTGTTGCGGTTGTATATGCGATCTAAATAAACATTGCGAAAAAATAGTTTGCCAGCCGACACCTCTAAGACACCAAAAATTAAATTGAATTGCTTTTGTATGGGGTAATTTTCTAGGAATTTAAAGATGATTCGTTTACCGGTAATCTATATTTACGTTTTTTGCGGGACGGGTGCTCAAGAATTTGATTTAGTGACACCATCGAAAGATGATTAACTTCTGACGGCACCTGGTGTTAAATTAACTCGTCATTTTATATCAGGCGCAGGTTTAAACTGGGAATAAGTAGGTTTCAATTATGGTTAAAATCTGGAAATTGGCAAACTAGCTGAATTTCTTACAGTTCTCTCTAACTCATTAACGTCTTTGAAGCAGTGATACCGAACGATGTTTCTGCAATATACGTTAAAACTAAAACTACGTTTAAAATCAAATAACAATACTAATATGCTAAAAGAAGCCACAGACTAAAGAACTATTACAATAAGAAACACCCTTTTGCGCGGTGGTGGAAAGTCTGTATATCTTCGTGTGAGCAGCTCATTAAAAATTTTCACTCCCGCAAGAAAGAAAATCTTATTCCAAAATTTGATTTCACCCAGGTAACAATAACCTACTGCTCTGCCTACGAATGTCAGAAAATCAAATATATAAAATATCTTGGAGCTAATGAATTCAGATAGAGTGAAACAAGCTTGGCCTTATGATAAGAACGCTTATTGGAAAGACTCGACCAACGCAAATAATTCATTACCTCAGAGTAACGTGTGCATACAGGTATGGTATGTGTGGTATCTTTATTTAAGGGAGGTAGAAGTAGGAAGCAGTTGCCCAATCTTCCGAGCCAGGGCTCATGGCAAATCTATTTTGTAGGCGCTGTAGTTTAACTTGGTCTTGTTGTTACAGGCTGCTCCAAGCTTATTACGACTTATTCACTTAGTGTCTTCATCTTCCCATCCCTAAAAAGACTGGATAGTTCAATCGGAATTAGATGTAAGGAAAGAGCCACCCTGAGAAAGGAATGAATGGTTACGTCCCAATTACTCGCACGCCCGCGCGGGTTTTTAATCAGACAAAAAAACACTGCAGCTAAAACTTTTTTGACTGTTTCTGGCGGCTATTGAAACGCAGTGCTCAAACCACGAATCGGAAAAACAAACCCAACTTTGCAAACGTCGCTTATATTCTTGTGGTGTACATGCGTACAAAACGAAGCTTTTTTGACTGTTTTCTGGCGGCTATTGAAACGCAGTGCTCAAACCACGAATGGAAAAACAAACCCAACTTTGCAAACGTCGCTTATATTCTTGTGTTGTACATGCGTACAAAACGAAGCATGTGAGACTGCTGTATTTTTTTTACCTTTTTTTGATGAAAATTAACAGAATTCTTATTTTCAACGAGTTTCAAATAATGAGAACTCTACAAGAGAAGTCGAGCAAAGTGAAAAGATCATTTTTCACTGGGCAGCTTTATTCTGTACCGTAAAATGAAAACCCGTTTTTTAAAATTTGTTCGAGATTATTTCAAGCAATATTTCTCACAGTAACGGCTGTCAAAACTGATTTCAGCCATATCAAATCAAGCTGAAAATTCCGCAAGCATAGCTTCTCTCTTCTTCTCTGGTTTAGCGGATGATATACTGTTTAGCAGATGATATACTGTAGTGAAATATCGGGGTTATGTGCCAGGGGTCAGCACTACAAATCTGATGTAGCGTCACAGTCTTCTCTGGATCACGAATGGTGAAAATGGACTCAACTCTGGAAAGTTTTTGGTGAGTTCTGTTGTTTTCAGTGTAAACACTTGCCCAACAAACAGCATCCAAGATTAAAAAACCAGATCTCCTTCAATAAAACAGTTTTATTACAATGCTCAACAATACAATGTTCCCACTTTAAAATGAACTGCTGAGACTAACACACTTCCGCACAATTTTAAACAATATTGTGATTCTCAAATCGAACATTATTAAGGGTCCCTTAAAATCCACTGGCTAAAGTGACAGCTGCGACATATTCGTCCAAGGAATGGTGTTTTCTTCTGCTTAAAGTCGGTAACCTTGTACTGGCGAGACTTGTTGCCATGGTAAATCCATAAGGTGTGGTTGACGGACCAATAATCGGGAAATCTTCGTCTCCGTTTGTCCTACAATTCAGCGCAAAACCGGTCGCGGTGCTGGGATGAAAGGCGCGGGAAAACTCCATGACGTGATCGTGCTGTCCCATCGGCGTGGAAATGGCGGGAACACAGGACCGGGTGAATGACGGATGCTGTATCTTGAGTTCGTTGATGGCCTTTCTGTGATTCTCTTTTGCGCCATCTTGAACGGCGATTTTGGAACCAAACCTGAAAGCAAATGAAACCGAAGCTGAAATTTATGCGCTCCTGTTATGTCGCTACCATGTTTTTCTTCCCTAATATGTAACGAAACAATACCTCATTGATGTTCAATTCCTGGGCGAGTTTTTCTCTGATGGCGAATCCAGGAAACTTTTTCTTCCGTGAAGCTTTCTTCCAACCGATCAAGTTGCTGTTCAGAGAAAGCTGTTCGGCGACGCCTCTGACGTGCACTGTAACCTTGGAAACAAAACAATATCTTAGTGCACTTTGCAAGAAATCTCCCTTTTAAGTCACTTCGCCCCGCTACAAAGTTGGCATATAAATCGTCACTTTTTTTCTTAGACAACTTCGAGTATCTTATGCAAATATTAAAAGAAGGTATTAAGCATTGAGGTTAGTGCCTTCTAATGTAAGGTTAGCCGCTCTAGGAGAATGTAATGAGAACCTGGTTGAAACTTCGCATTAGGCTTGCATATTTACTGAACGCGAGCACGCCCAACTCGGAAACAATCTCTTCGTATGCTGTCAGAGTCCACGCGCTCTGTCTTTGCGGTCGAACGTCATTTCCAAAGGATAGTTGAATAACCAAAAAATTGCAATGAAAATCAACCATTACGAGTGATTTCCTCAGGTGATAAAAAATTCAGCGCAAAAATTATTTCACACAAAAGAAACTCTCCCAAAGCTTTGTAATCTCTCCGATGTATAGCGCTTATCGAGTTATGCCATAGCTAATATTGCGCGACAATCGGATTAGACCTAGCTGCGAAAATATTTCATTTAGTTCTGTTCAACGAATGTTTATAAACGAAAGATAAGCGCGCGAAACAAGTTTGACAAGCCGAAAAGAATCGTTCGAACTTTGAAACAGTGTATTGAATTCACGCACAATTATTCGATAACTTATTAATTAATTGTTTGAATAACGTGGACTCGTCAGTTCTTTTTCTTAAACCAGATGGCGTCATGAAAGCTTGATTAGACTAATGTCCCATAACTGCTATATCTTAGCCTACTCCTGATACGAAACTTTAATTAAAGAATACATTTCGCGTCATTTGGTTCAGAGTTGAAATTTACTGATTTGCTGGTAATTAAGGAATAGACAGTAATGGCATGCACCGTTGAAATCGATTAAATTGATTTCAAAGAATGCCACGTTGTCGAAAAGCTCGTTATAACTCATAACACTTGGAAGATCATCCACTTACCACTTTCCTTTTCATCGAATTTTCTTTTCTTTCCTCAGAACCATTTTTACAGCTTGAATCTTTGTGTTCATCATTGCCAGCACTCGCTTCGTCAGTTCACCAAATCTTTGTGTTCATCATTGCCAGCACTCGCTTCGTCAGTTCACCAAGCAAAGAACAAGATTTGTCATACCTCACAAGTGCGATCGCCTTTTATTTCTATTTACATGAGAAGTGGTGGACACTAAAAACAATAGAGCTGTCAATCAACGCACCCGGGAAAAGTCACACTCGACAAAATGTAAACTATCATACACTTGACAAATTTGCTAATTGTTTTAAATAACTATTGGTATTAATTCAGGCCTGTGATTAACTTTTGATTCTTTTGTTTGCCGTGTGAATTGAAAAAGCTGGATTAATGAATTTACCAATGTGATAAAAAACTCAATTTTACCCGTCTCTTTTTTTTTAGTTAGACCGTACGCATAAGAAACCAGGTTTAGAAACCGTTTACACCGTAGTTCAGTTAAAATTCCGTTAGTGTGTCTTCAGCGCGTAAAAGAATTTCAGAACAATTAGTAGTAAAAAAGATTTCGGAAAAGTTATTAACAAATTACAAGCGTCACTAAAAGCAACTTCTCTTAGAGTGTTATGGCCAGTTTTATTGATATACTTATGTTGGGAATAACATATGGCTACCACCGCCTAAGAACTGAATGTCTTGTTCTTATTTCCTCGTGTGGTGCAGTTTTCGTTCAGTCGAAAAATGCGCGCGTAAGACAACGGATTTATTGAAACGTGTGGAGTGTTTTGCAGTCAGTCCTGGACATGCGTCGAGACATCACTGCACTTAACACTACCAAGCGCATCCACGAGTGATTACAAAAAAATAATTGCGCATTATTGTTTGGCGGGGTTTTGTTTTCGATCGCACTGACCTCTGAATACACACAAAAGACACTTCCCTCTAAAAAAAAAAAACTTTGTACGTTTTCGCACGTAATCGGTAATTTCTTCTCGATAGTTCCAATGGCAGGAGCATCTGGATGCAAAATCAAATGGTCGCCGAAAGGCTGTTTTTATTGTGTGGCACTTTCTCACCTTACTTGTCGGCAAAAATGCGTAATGCGCATTACATGCGTAATGGCCTGGAGGTGTATTGTTTCATCTTTTGTGTTGTATCATAGGTGTAATCTTATAAAGCGTTTTTGATGACACACGAAAGGATGAGGCAGAATTTTTTTCAGGAAGTTATGCGTGAATCAAGTGTGCGATACTGTGCTATTCTCTCCAAAGCCATTCTCATATCTCAGATCGCGAGGTTTCTTGCTGCTACTCTTCATCAGGCAATGAAGTCTACCAGCTACGCGTCACCATTGTTATCAAGGTGGTTGTTGTGATTGGTGCGTTTCGATCCTCATTCTTGGCCAAGTAACTGTCTCCTCTACTAGTCTGGTGGCTTAACGCAAAATTTGAGACGGATAGTGACATAGCGGACAAAAGTGCCAAACTTTGTATGCAATTTCCTTGGGATATGAGTATTAAATCTGGGATGGGGCCCAAGAAAAGAAACTGCTCCTTAACGCATAAACTGGGAAATACTTTTCATCTTCATACTGCTGCGCTTGGTAACCAGGCTTTTGTCTCAAAATAGTTTTTTTTGACAGTTTTGAAGGGTAAAATGGCTCAAAATTAATGGAAGGAGTTCCCTGAATGATAATTGCTTATTTTCCTTTAATAAAATGTTTCAAAATCGCCCTGGTTACCTAGCAACTGTTATTTTTATATATATTATAAACCCTTTACAAAGTTTGTTAGGCTATTAAAAGATTATATAATAAACATTAGGATTTCTGTGAAGATTTATTTCGAAGGTCATCCAAATTATGCGTTAATGTATAAATGCATATTAAATAAATGTGGGTGGTTACCAAGCTCCACTTTTGAGGAGTCGTTTGCAGCACAGCACAGCACAGTTCTTTACACCAAGCTTAATAGTTGTGCACTGAATCAAATGGTACGCTCTTTATTTCTTCATAATAGCAAATATATGTTTCTGTGAGTAGCTAAACATGGAACAGGTACTTTATTACATAAAGTTTTTCGTGACACGTTAATAAGTGACGCGAACAATAAGTGTCGCGAACATAACATGACGCGAAAATAAGTGAGGTGACTCACATTATGTCAATAAATAATCAAGAAAGAACGAGTTTATTAGCAATCAAACCTTCAGAAAATCATATTTTAACTATTCTGAGGCAGCGTCTTGATCCTCCTCACCACTATTACTTTCTTCCTCTGCTGCAGGCAGCATTTTTTTTGAACAGTCCTCAAAACGTCCATTTACTGGTTCCTTGTCGTGCTGTTCCACTGGCTGCTTGAACCTCACAGTGGCTTTTACGGTTGTTAATAAAATGAAGTAGTTTTATTTGATTCAAGGACAAGTTATACATTAAGTCTTACTCAAAAACTCGAAATTAAAGTGATTCAAAATCGGAAAATTTCCGCAAAATTTCGACATTTAAGTTTCGCGAAATTAACATGCCACAAAATTTCATGTAATATTTAAGGTAAGTCGTAGAATTTATCTGTAGTTCCATACACACATCATAAATTAGTAGCTGTCCCATTTCAGCTGCCAGAAACCTGGTACGTTAGAAATTTCTCATAGCTGTTAATTGGCAAGTAATCGGACGAACATTCCAAAAACTGATATTTGAAACGGTATACAAATTGGGGAAAAAGAATCCGGTGTGTAACGTGGAGTGGGGGGGGGGGGGGGGGGGGGGATGGACAAAAACACGAGACAGAATTATATAACAACAACCTGTATCAACTATTTATTCCGAACTAAACACGTGACTACCGTGTTCCAAATATGGGAAGAGAAAATGGCTACAAGTGGGGTGTATATTTTCAGTACTAAATGCTAACAGTAATCTGCTCTGTAAAAATATGATTAAGTGAGCTCACTTAAAGTATGTGTTAAAACGGCATAGACTGATAGTATAAAATCAATCAAAGTATAAAATATTTCATACTGATAGGAGAAAATCAATCATTCAGCTCAGAAGGTGTGTCACGTGGCATTCCCGTGAGGGGCACAGTGACCAGGCGTGTGTTTCTCGAAAGCCCCGAAACTTTTCGGGCCTATTTCGGGTACCATGATTCCCGCTGTATCTTTAAAACGAAGACCTCTTTAGGCATCAAATCTTGCAATAACGCTGCTCTGTCTCACCTTGAAAACATACTAAATTACCACCTTTTAGGATAAACGGAGTTGCAGTTTTACAACTTGCTCTTCGGGCCCTAAAAGTTTTCGGGACTTTCGAGAAACGGGCCCCATACCCGGTAAGAAGGTTTTCAACAAAATGGTGAGTGAGGAAAAAAACCAAGTTCAGCACCCGAAGGAAAAACCGTTGCAAATGAAATAACTGCGCAATTTACGCGCAGTTAAGGGTAAAAACTCACTATCCAAACGTTTTCAATTTCCGAGCCATATTGAAGCTGTATTCTTGACGATTACTTCGACAAAGGTCTTGATTTAGGCCCTTTTTACAAGCAGGTAGGGTAGCCCTAGTAATAGGGTTTTATCGACGTGTTTACAAGGCAGCTAAACAGAAAACTTTTCAAGTGCAAGGTAGGTAAGCATCCTTCCCTCGAATAACTTCTCCCACCAATGATCTGTACGGCTAAGTTTCTTCGTTAACTTCTTCGTCAAATCACTCTGCCGTTTCACATGTTGCATTCAAGTCATTCCCGCGAGTAAAGCATTGTATTGTAACTAGTTGTCGTTGTCTAGAAATAAATAGGTAACGTAACAGCATTCCATGAAACTCGAAAGGAGCAATAACAGGCAGCGCGAAAGGAGAATCGAAGTACTCAGCAGAACTCTTTTCTTGTCGACCAGTTTGTTTGCGATTCAGTTGTCCTGGGTGTCAGGGTAACCCTACCTGTGAAATTTTGCTTGTAAACCCGCCGGGCTATCATTGACCCTCCTGCTAGAGTAACCCTGGCACTAGGGTTACCCTCCCTGCTTGTAAACAGAGCCTTAACCAACGGAACGTTCACGGAAAGCGGTAGAAAACATTTTACCGGTGGTAGATTTATGTCACGTGCTAGGCAAACAGAGTGATCATGTTTCCTTAGATCATGTTTCGCACCGCACCATTCGGCGGACTTCGATATTTCAAAGCAACGTTTCAGTTTCTTTGCCTGCCGTGGAATAAAACATTGTTTACCTTTTAGCTACAATATATGTTAACAGCGCTTGTTCTAAGAAAAACCGTACTTTTCACATCGTCGAAAGCCAGTTGTAAGCCGAAATGCATATTTGCATATTCCATGTTTACCTGGCGCTGTCACGGTTGTGAGAAAACTCGAAAGTACAGTGTAATTGGTAGTTAAAAAAATTAACAGCAAAGAAAAGCGAGCGAAATTCGAAACAAGTCTTTCTAGGGATGAAAACGGCAACTGGTTGTCATAGTGTAATACAAAGATCTCAAATAAGAGCTAACGTGAATATTTGCACGACCCATCTTTCAACGCGAAAGTAACGCCAACGGAAAACACGCCTACTCGACCGTTCCGACTTCCCCCGATAAATTCTCGACCCCTTCCGACTATTCGCCCCTGAAAAATCAGAATTTTGGGGAGTCCTTACAGTATTGTCCTTACAGTATCATCGCGCACAGGACCACCAAGCGCATGGAACAGAAGGCAACCAACACGAAATTAGGTGTGCGTTCTCCTTTCTCGAATGTAATAACTATTGTTCCTTTTTGAATATTTGAAATTCTGTAGATTAAAAGGGTTATTTACTATTTTCTTGACATTAATAGTAAAATTATATTTCTTTGTTATTTACACCACAGGCACCCCATCATAGCTATTAAGTGAGATATTTGATTGCTTAATAAAATGAGAACGATAGGCGATTGGATTGGGCACCCATCCTAGAATTGAAGAACTAGTGCTAAGCTACATGTGTACAAATTTTGGCACTTTTGTCCAGTCTGTCACGATCATGCTGCTAAGCCACTAGACTATACGGTCCGTTGCTGTCCTGTTGTGTTTCTCGATCGTGGCCATCCATGCATGTCTGTGGTCCTTGATCTGGAGTGATCCTTTTAGAAAACAGCAAGAGAAAAGGACTTTTTAACTTGAAGCTGGGAAAAGACGGCTTCAGTAACTTCCGTTCAACCATGTAACGGATAATTGAGAATCAACTTTAAAGTTTTTTCAGAAGTCGCTTGTTTACTTCGACCCAAATGTCAGTGAAAATTCCATTTCATTCATTCGGCCTTTCGTTGGGAATGCAGGTAAATTAGCTCTTTCCCTCTCAAACTTTAAGTTTGTCAAGATATCATCGAATAAGCAAACCAACTTAAGTATGCCTTTGCGCGGGCGAACATTTCTTTTCTTCCGATCTTTGGTATTACCCGTAAACACACACCGGAAAATGAAACCTCGAAGGGTAAACGAAGCCACAACCACTGTCCATTTCAAAATGCTTTTATTTACAATATTTCAGTCTTATTTTTATTTACATGGCAGTAAACAAAGAACTTCTACTTAGCATAATATCTCATACACGTACGTGTGACTTATGTTATTTTACTTTCACTAATGTCATTTCCTGTTCAGTCATCTTTACAACACTTATTTTACTGTTGAATAGCGTTTTCTAATCTTTAAAAAGTTTAAGTTCATCAAATCGCAATCTTTTTACCGGACATGCGCCTTGCGTTCAGTATGGTTGAAATCTGCGCGAAACACGGCTGTGTGTTAGTCTTGCGGGCTGCGCATGTCTGATCTTGAACTGGTCCGGGTGATAAACTGGGAACGGCAAGGACTGATCACCTTTAAACATGTTGAACTTGTTGGACGAGTGACGTCCGGCTGGTGTGGCTGGTCTGTTGTATTGCTGGGCTGATGAGTTCTGATGTATCAATGGATAAGAGATGCATTCAGCTGGCTTCCAGTGGTCTGATGGGGACCAGCTCTCAAACTGTAGTCTTCTTGGACGATGCGTGATGATTCTCGTGCAGGAAATTCCAACTGGTTTGACGGGCTGGTCTGACAGACGGACGACAGCTTTCTTTCAAGTTTTCTTGACTTCGCTCGTCGGTTTTGAAACCAATACTGGAAAAGAATTAAAAATGATATATTAGAGAGAGTAGTCAAGAGTATCTGGAATCATGTGATAGGTGAGGAGGAAATTTAAAGATCACAAAAAACACCCAATTTCACACTAGAAAAAACCTTCAATAAGCCAAGTAGATAAAGATCATTATAGAGGGATCAATTATTACTTTTGCATTGAAAAGGGGGTACCAAACCCAAAACTAAATATTAAACTGATTTGCTACACTAATAGTAATTGAAACACGATTAACTTTTCGTGTTGCCTGTTTTTATTTTCGAATAACTTTTCTAACTTTATTCAAGATAAATTCATTAATAACTCACCTTTACACTTTTGCTCGTGATCCCGAGTCTCTGTGCCAGCAACTCTTCATCGTCAGCTATCAAATATGGTCGCCTCTTAAACGCGTCTTCCAGCTCCATCAGTTCATACCGCGAGAAGGTCGTGCGCTGTCGTTTCTTCTTCGGCTGCTTTTCGGAATAAATGGATACTTGATCTGATTCGCTGCTACAATCGCTGCTGGAACTTTCGATGTCAGAATAAGGAGTTAATGGTGGGCTTGTTGCCCTGTGGCTGGGACGAGGACTTGCGCAGTCGGAGTAAGGCGACAATGGTCGGCTCGTGTCACTGTGACATTCTGTGGGAAAGAAAACAGACCTACATTAGCTTCTCTAACTTAATTATTGTCATCTAAAAGCATGAAAGCTTTCAACCAAAACTCGTCGAGATAATTAATCTAATTATGGTGTGCCTCCGTTCTCTCATCAGTATATCAAGCATGTGTCGAACAAAGGCCAATATCCGTAGTTACAAAATAAGTTAGGATGCAGTCTGCCCAGAATGGCGGGATGTAGATCATGCCAAAATGGCGATAATTTAAGAAGTTTGCCATCACGGCTTAACTGAAATCTCAAAACGAATATAACTAAACTAATTTGTAAGGTGAAGCACTACAACCAGGTAGAACAGAGCTAAGACTGAATTGCGGTGATACAAAACCTATGTTAAACCAAGTAAGGCAGGGTAACTGCGTTTTTTAATCTTTTGTTAGATGGGTTTCCTAATAAGCTTAAATATTGTATAAACCTATATGTGATACGTCAAAAATACGTTTCAGGGAAAATTGTAACTTACCAGAACTTGTTGAAGACTGCGTGACGTCGGTTTCTAGACCCAGGATACTGCAGATGGAAAAGTTGGTCACCGACTTACTGGAGACTGGTGCACAGAGAGGAAGACTGGCTGACACTGCACGTGACCTTCTAGCATGCACAGAACCACAAGAGAGTCCACAAGTGCAACAACTGAGTTAAACTGATTACAATCCATTTGAACTGATCTGTTGAACTTGTTACTGTAGCTGTGCAACACAAACTGATTGAGGAACCCATTTGCGAACTACTTCTTTATACTCTAGAAACAAAGCCGGCGGTGCGACGAATAAACCGTTTGTTAACTGCCGTCGCCGATAACTTAAAGATTTTGTAGTGATTTAACTTTGGCGCGCCGCTCTTGGTTATGGCGGTTTGGCGGTTCCAATAAAGATTCAACTGACCTTTGCGGCGGAGACAAACAAGTGGAACGCGAAAGTAACATTTGTTTCTGCAAAAGAAGAAAAAAAACAAAATAAAAAAATTCGCTGTCAATTTTTGATCTACTTTTGACAAAGCAATGCAAGTTTTGTGGGCAAGGTATTGTGTGTTACGAAACAAAATATAATCGCAGCAAGACAGCAGACGAAATCTGTATGCATGAACAATGACTATTGTTAACTTTGGTTGTTTCAGTCCAGTTTTATGTCAAAGAAGCAAACAGCTTTATTTTTAAAATTTGCGCACTAAAAAGGGTTAGCTGGCCCGCAGGTAGCTAAGCCTACTCTAAGCAGGACAGATTAATTAAACAGATTGATTAAATTATAGAACACACTACTATCAGCATCATAGAGAATAATTAGGCGTAGACATAAGCGCAAACTCGAGACATAAAATTAGACTCTACTTTCCCTTTTGGTAATGATCAAGCTGTGGGTGCCGGGAAAATTTGTTGCTGGTTGTATATGCGATCTAAATAAACATTGCGAAAAAATAAGGTTGCCAGCGACACCTCTAAGACACCAAAAATTAAATTGAATTGCTTTTGTATGAGGTACGATTTTCTAGGAATTTAAAGATGATTCGTTTACCGGTAATCTATAATTGCGTTTTCGGCGGGACGGGTGCATCAAGAATTTGATTTAGCGGCACCATCGAAAGATGATTAACTTCTGACGGCACCTGGTGTTAAATTAACTTTTATATCAGGCGCAGGTTTAAACTGGGAATAAGTAGGTTTCAATTATGGTTAAAATCTCGCAGCAAAACGCCCCTATGATCGAACACTGTGGTAATTTCGATCAACATTTTACCCGTGCAAGTGCCTCCTACATAACGTTGCGGAAAGGACATGCGCACTTGTTGTCTTGCACGCTTGTGCATAGTCATGCAATTGCATGTGTTTGTCGAATTACAGTTGATGAGCGATCCAGGTAACTAAAATAAACTAAAATAAAACTTTATTTAAACAGGGTACGTAGGGGACCTGTAAATATATTACATTAGGTTAAAAATACAATTTATGTACAAAGATTATAAATAATAACAGTCTTTTATTAGGAAGCTCCATCACTAAAAGTGGTTTACATAGAGGTCCTAATACTATATATATATATATATATATATATATATATATATATATATATATATTATATAATGATATACAATTAAAATCTAAAAATATAGAGCTTAAGTCGAAATATATATAATATTTACAACATATACACTACAGGGATTAAAAAAATACATTAATTATAAAAAGCAGGAAAATAGTGGCAAACTAGCTGAATTTTTTACAGTTCTCTCTAACTCATTAACGTCTTTGAAGCAGTGGTACGGCGAACGATGTTTCTGCAATATACGTTAAAAACTAAAACTACGTTAAAATCCAATAACAATACTAATATGCTAAAAGAAGCCACTAAGAACTATTACGATAAGAAAAACCCTTTTGCGCGGGTGGTAGAAAGTCTGTATATCTTCGGTGAGCAGCTCATTAAAAATATTCGCTCCCCAAGAAAGAAACATGTTATTCCCAAAATATGATTTCATCCAGGTAACAATAACCTCCTGCTCTGCCTACGAATGTCAGAAAATCTAAATGATATAAATGTCTTGGAGCTAATGAATTCAGACAGAGTGAAACAAGCTTGGCCTTATGATAAGAATGCTTATTGGAAAGACTTGACCAACGCAAATAATTCATTACCTCAGAGTAACCTGTGCATACAGGTATGGCATGGTGTGCTATCTTTATTGTAGGGAGTGGTTGCCCAATCTTCCGAGCCAGGGGCTCATGGCAAATCTATTTTGTAGGCGCTGTAGTTTAACTTGGTCTTGTTGTTACAGGCTGCTCCAAGCTTATTACGACTTATTCACATTAGTGTCTTCATCTTCCCATCCCTAAAAAGACTGGATAGTTCAATCGGAGATTAGATGTAAGAAGGATCTAAGTTTGTTCGTGGAGCCACCCTTGAGAAAGGAATGAATGGGTGCGTCCCAATTACTCGCACGCCCGCGCGGGTTTTTAATCAGACAAAAACACTGCAGCTAAAACCTTTTTGACTGTTTCTGGCGGCTATTGAAACGCAGTGCTCAAACCACGAATCGGAAAAACAAACCCAACTTTGCAAACGTCGCTTATATTCTTGTGGTGTACATGCGTACAAAACGAAGCATGTGTGTATTTCTTTACCTTTTTTTTATGAAAATTAACAGAATTCTTATTTTCAACGAATTTCAAATAATGAGAACTCTACAAGAGAAGTCGAGCAAAGGGAAACGATCAATTTTCACTGGGCAGCTTTATTCTGTACTGTAAAATGAAAACCTGTTTTTTTAAATTTGTTCGAGATTATTTCAAGCAATATTTCTCAGAGTAACGGCTATCAAAACTGATTTCAGCCACCTCAAATCAAGCTGAAAATACCGCAAGCATAGTTTAGCAGATGATTTACTGTAATGAAATATCGCCGTGGAAATGGCGGGAACACAGGACCGGGTGGAATGACGGATGCTGTATCCTGAGTTCGTTGATGGCCTTTCTGTGATTCTCTTTTGCGCCATCTTGAACGGCGATTTTGGAACCAAACCTGAAAGCAAATGAAACCGAAGCTTAGCTTCTAAAATGCTAATTAATTCGCCTCTGTTATGTCGCTCAGTACCATGTTTTTCTTGCCTAATATGTCACGAAGCAATACTCAGATAACCAAACTGGTTACTAGGAACATCGTGGTTGTTCTGAATGTTACACCTTGAACTGAGCACACGCATGTAATCCCACACACTGCTGGAAGCTTCTCAAATTTAATGTCGGTAGTGCTCCGAGCAAAACTACGTAAAATAACTCTCCCTTCAATACTTGCTTGCAACTTTCGCACACAGAGAAACTTAAGCGTCTATGTTTTTTCCGGTATTACCTTGCACGACCCTATTACGCGAAGGAAAAAACTAATTTACCTGTATCCTGTCTTCATTGATGTTCAATTCCTGGGCGAGTTTTTCTCTGATTGCGAATCCAGGAAACTTTTCTTCCGTGAAGCTTTCTTCCAACCGATCAAGTTGCTGTTCAGAGAAAGCTGTTCGGCGACGCCTCTGACGTGCACTGTTACCTTGGAAACAAAACAATATGTTAGTGCACTTGCAAGAAATCTCCCTTTAGAGTCACGTCGCCCCCTGCTACAAAGTTGGCATATAAATCGTCACTTTTTTTCTTAGACAACTTCGAGTATCTTATGCAAATAGTAAAAGAAGGTATTAAGCATTGAGCTTAGTGCCTTCTAATGTAAGGTTACTGCTTTAGGAGAATATAATGAAAGCCTGGTTGAAACTGCGCATTAACCTTGCACATTTACTGAACGCGAGCACGCCCAACTCGGAACACAATCTCTTCGTATGCTGTCAGAGTCCACGCGCTCTGTCTTTGCGGTCGAACGTCATTTCCAAAGGATAGTTGAATAACCAAAAAATTGCAATGAAAATCAACCATACGAGTGGTTTCCTCAGGTGATAAAAAAATTCAGCGCAAAAATTATTTCCCACCAAAGAAACTCTCCCAAAGCTTTGTAATCTCTCTGATGTATAGCGCTTATCGAGTTATGCCATAGCTAATATTGCGCGGCAATCGGATTAGACCTAGCTCCGAAATATTCAGTTCATTTAGTTGTGTTCAACGAATGTTTATCAACGAAAGATAAGCGCGCGAAACAAGTTTGACAAGCCGAAAAAAATCGTTCGAACTTTGAAACAGTGTATTGGATTCACGCACAATTATTCGATAACCTATTAATTAATTTGTTTGAATAACGTGGACTTGTCAGTTTTCGTTGTTTAAACCAGATGGCGTCATGAAAGCTTGTTTGGACTTATGTCCCATAACCACTATATCTTAGCCTACTGCTGATACGAAACTTTAATTAAAGAATACATTTCGCGTCATTTGATTCAGAGTTGAAATTTACTGATTTGTTGGTAATTTCGGAATGGACAGTAATGGAATGCACCGTTAAAACCGATTAAATCGATTTCAAAGAATGCCGCGTTGTCGAACAGCTCGTTATAACTCATAACACTTGGAAGATCATCCACTTACCACTTTCCTTTTCATCGAATTTTCTTTTCTTTCCTCCAGAAGCCATTTTTACAGCTTGAATCTTTGTGTTCATCATTGCCAGCACTCGCTTCGTCAGTTCACCAAGCAAAGAACAAGATTTGTCACGCCTCACGAGTGCGATCGCCTTTTATTTCTATTTACATGAGAAGTGGGTGGACACTAAAAACAATAGAGCTGTCAATCAACGCATCTGGGAAAAGTCACACTCGACAAAATGTAAACTATCATACACTTGACAAATTTGCTAATTGTTTTAAATAAGTATTGGTATTAATTCAGGCCTGTGATTAACTTTTGATTCTTTTGTTTTCCGTGAGAATTGAAAAGGCTGGATTAATGAATTTTCCAATGCGATAAAAACTCAATTTCACCCATTTTTTTTTATTTTTAGTTGGACCGTACGAATAAGAAACCAGGTTTAGAATCCGTTTACACCGTAGTTTAAAATTCCGTTAGTGTGTCTTCAGCGCGTAAAAAGAATTTCAGAACAATTAGCAGTAAAAAAGATTTTGCAAAAGTTATTAACAAATTACAAGCGCCACTAAAAGCAACTTCTCTTGGAGTGTTATGGCCAGTTTTATTGATATACTTATGTTGGGAATAACATGTGGCTACCACCGCCGAAGAACTGTCTTGTTCTTATTTCCTCGTGTGGTGCAGTTTTCGTTCAGTCTAAAAATGCGCGCGTAAGACAACGGATTTATTGAAACGTGTGGAGTGTTTTGCAGTCAGTCCTGGACATGCGTCGAGACATCACTGCACTTAACCCTACCAAGCACATCCACGAATGATTACAAAAAAATAATTGCGTATTATTGTTAAGCGGTGTTGTTTTTTTTGACAGCAGTGACCTCTGAATATACACAAAAGACACTTCCCTCTAAACAGAAAAATATTTGAGCGTTTTCGCACGTAACCGGCAATTTCTTCTCGATAGTTCCAATGGCAGGAGCATCTGGATGCAAAATCAAATGGTCGCCGAAAGGCTGTTTTTATTTGTGTGACACTTTCTCACCTTACTTGTCGGCAAAAATGCGTCATGCGCATTACATGCGTAATGGCCGCGGTGTATTGTTAACATAACATAACGTATTTATTCAAGATGGGGGAGCTAAAAATTATAAAGCATCTTGAAAAGCAAAACTAGAGGTTGACCCTATAATGTTTCCCTAAATAAAAAGATAAAAAAAAGAAAACAGATATAAACTATGTACAATGTAAATCCTTTAAGAACTATTTACAAGAGGTAAATTAGATAACTAATGATTAATAATAACAATAAATAATAGATATTCAGATATTTAAAAAGCACTTCAGCGCACTCTTAAAACGACTCAGGCTCCCAGCCTCAACAACAGAACCTGGTAGGCTATTCCAGTGCCGTACGATTCGGATAGGAAAAGAGTATTTATATGGATTACACTTTGCTGGCTTAAGATAAAGCTTATACGGATGGTTAGCGCGGGTTGAATTGCACTTGTTGAATTCAAAGAGATCGTCAAAGTTTAGTTTGTTCATGTCAAATACGATCTTGTAGCATTCAACTAAAGAAAGAAACAGTCTGCGTGTTTCGAGTGCAGGCCACTTCAGCTTCCTTAAACGATCTTCATATTCCATCTCACCACGTTTTTGTCCGAGTGCGAGCCGAGAGGCTCTTCGTTGAACACTTTCTAACGCTAGCACATCTTTAACCAAATATGGATTCCAGACCGGGCAGCATATTCTAGAACCGGACGCACAAGAGATTTGTATAACGTATAGAACGCACCGGGATTCGACGAGCCCACTGTTCTGTGAACCAAACCAAATAATTTGTTAGCCTTATTAACAGTCACGTTGACCTGTTCGCTCCAGGATAAATCCGAAGAAACCATAATGCCCAAATCCTTGACGCACTTTACGTTTTTAAGGCTCGTACCCAACGAGTATGTAGGGAGGGAGAGGTCACGTTTGTGTGTTATACGTAAAACCTCACACTTATCGGGATTGAAGCGTAATTGCCATTTAGATGCCCAGGATAGTAGCTGGTTGACATCAAGTTGTAGAGCTTCACTGTCCCTTGCTATATTTGACAGTTCTCTGTATACTTTGGTGTCATCAGCAAACATCCTTATCTTTCATCTTTCATCTTTTGTGTTGTATCAAAGGTGTAATCTTATAAAGCGTTTTTGATGAGAACACGAAAGGAAAATCAATGGTGCTGTAGTTTTTCAGGAGATTATGCGCGAATCAAGTGAGCGATGTTATACTAGTCTCTCCAAAGCCTTTCTTATATCTTTAGTAGTGATGACGACAACGGAGGGAAGTAATGTAAAATTGTGCTGTCGTTGTTCTCATGATGTAGGCACTACAAATAAAAGATCGCGAGGTTTCTTGTTGCTACTCTTCATCAGGCAATGAAGTCTACCAGTTACGCGTCACCATTGTTATCAGGGTGGTTGGTTGTGATTGGTGCGTTTCGATCCTCATTCTTGGTCAAGTAACTGTTCCCTCGACGGTCCGTTGTTGTCCTGTTGTGTTTCTCGATCGTGGCCATCCATGCATGTCTATGGTGGTCCTTGATCTGGAGTGATCCTTTGAGAAAACAGCAAGAGAAAAAGACTTTTAAACTGAAAGCTGGGAAAAGACGGCTTCAGTAACTTGCGTTCAGCCATGTAACGGATAATGGAGAATCAACTTTAAAGTTTTTTTAGAAGTCGCTTGTTCACCTCAACCCAAATGTCAGTGAAAATTCCATTTCATTCATTCGGCCTTTTCGTTGGGTATGCGTGTAAATTAGCTCTTTCCCTCTCAAACTTTAAGTTTGTCAAGATATCATCGAATGAGTAAACCAACTTAAGTATGCCTTTGCGCGGGCGAACATTTCTCTGCTTCCAATCTTTGGTATCCCCGTAAACACACACCGGAAAATGAAACCTCGAACAGTAAACGAAGCCACACCCACTGTTAATTTCAAACTGCTTTTATTTACAATATTTCAGTCTTATTTTTATTTACATGACAGTAAACAGATAACTTCTACTTAATTGTTTTACTCGTGGGTTGTATTTTATTTATGGATTGTATAATCTAGAGCATAGTATCTAATACACGTACATGTGACTTATGTTACTTTTACTAATGTCATGTCCTGTTCAGTCATCTTTATAATACTTATTTTACTGTTGAATAGCGTTTACTAATCTTTAAAAAGTTTAAGTTCATCAAATCGCAATCTTTTTACAGGACATGCGCCTTGCATTCAGTATGGCTGAAATCTGCGAGAAACACGGCTGTGCGTTAATCTTGCGGGCTGCGCATGTCTGATCTGGAACTGGTCCGGGTGATACACTGGGAACGGCAAGAACTGATCACCTCTAAACAGGTTGAACTTGTTCGACGAGTGAAGGCCGGCTGGTGTGGCTGATCTGTTGTATTGCTTGGCTGATGAGTTCTGATGGACCAATGGATAACAGATACATTCAGCTTGCTTCCAGTGGTCTGAAGGGGACCGCACTTCAAACTGTAGTCTTCTTGGACGATGCGTGTTTCTCATGACAGGAAAATCAAACTGGTTTGATCGGCTGGTCTGACGTACGGATGACAGCTTTCTTTCAAGTTTTCTTGACTTCGCTCGTCGGTTCTGAAACCAATACTGGAAAAGAATTAAAAATGATATATTAGAGAGAGCTGTAAAGAGTATCTGTAATCACGTTATAGGTGAGGAGGAAATTAAATTTAAAGATCACAATTTCATTAAACGATGAATACTTCCAAGTAGATAAAGATAATTAGAGTGATCGATTATTCCTTTTGCATTGAAAAGGGGATGCCAAATCCAAAACTAAATATTAATATAATTTGCTACAAATAGAAATCGAAACGCGATTAACTTTTCAAATTACCCGTTTTCATTTTCCAATAACTTTCTAACGGTATTCAAGATAAATTCGTTGATATCTCACCTTCACACTTTTTATCGTGATCCCGAGTCTCTGTGCCAGCAATTCTTCATCGTCAGCTATCAAATATGGCCGCCTCTTGAACGCCTGTTCCAGCGCCATCAGTTCATTCCGCGAGAAGGTCGTGCGCTGCCGTTTCTTCTTCGGCTACTGTTCGGAATAAATCGATACTTTATCGGACTCGCTGCTATAATCGCTGCTGGAACTTGCTGTGTCAGAATAAGGATCTAATGATGGACTGGCTTCCCTGTTGCTGGGACGAGGACTTGCGCAGTCGGAGTAAGGCGACAATGGTCGGCTCGTGTCACTGTGACTTTCTGCGTGAAAGAAAACAGACCTACATTAGCTTCTCTAAGTTAATTATTGTCATCTAAAGGCATGAGACCTTTTAACCAAAACACATCGAGATAAATAATCTAATCATCGTGTACCTCCGTTCTCTGTACATTAGTATATCAAGCGAAAAACATGTGTCGAACAAAGGCCCAATATCCGTGGTCACAAAATACGTTGGGGTGCAGTCTGCCCAGAATGGTGGGATGTAGATCATGGCCAATTGGCGATAATATAAACAAGCTTCCCACCACAGCTTAAACTATCACAACGAATATAACTAAACTAATTTGTAAGGTAGATGACTACAACCAGGTAGAACAGAGCTAGGACGGAATTGCGGTGGATGCAAAACGCTATGTTAAACCAAGTCGAGGCAGGTTAACTGCGTTTTTAAATCCTTTGTAACATGGGTTTCCTAATAAGCTTGAATATTGTACAAACCTATGTGTTATACGTCAAAAATACGTTTTAGGGAATATTGTAACTTACCAGAACTTGTTGAAGACTGCGTGACGTCGGTTTCTAGACCCAGGATACTGCAGATGGAAAAGTTGGTCACCGACTTATTGGAGACTGGTGCACAGAGAGGAAGACTGGCTGACATTGCACGTGACCTTCTAGCATGCGCAGAACCCACAAGGGAGTCCAGATCCAATTGATGCAATTGCGAAAAGAAGCCTGAAAAAAATTCTGAATATTTTTTTTCAGGCTTCTTTTCGCAATTCAATCAATTGCGTTCACAACTGCGAGGATCATTCTTCATTTGATTTCATTTCCGCAGTTCATATATGATTCATTTCATATATCAGTCACTCTCATTTCTTTCACGGGAACATATGAACCCACAATTGACCTGCTCCCAACGTCAGTGGCTTCATAGCTCAGTTGGTTAGAGCATCGCACCGGTAATCGCGAGGTCACGGGTTCAAACCCCGTTAAAGTCCTGAATTTTTTTCAGGCTTCTTTTCGCAATTGCATCAATTGCGTTCACAACTGCGAGGATCATTCTTCATTTGAAGGTATTGTGTGTTACGAAACAGAATATAATCGCAACAAGACAGCAGACGAAATCTGTATGCATGAACAATGAGTTTGACTCCTACCTTTATCAGAACGCACTAAAATGTCTCGTTTTAGTTTGCATTTGAAAGACTGGAAAAATAGCAAATAGCTCCGGAAGTTTTCGGAAGTCATCATCACATCTTCGGACGTGTTCGGTAGCGTTTGGAAGACTTCTAGAAAACTTCGGAAGTCGCCGGAACATTTTAGGAAATTCCGGTCATGAGGAGACGAAAAACTCTCGCATTTGACTCAGAAAAAGTTGACAGGTATAATACAGGTTTGTTTGCGTTCTTTTTATTGCATTCAATGAGACAGCTTTAAGTTGTCGGCTCCAGTCAAGACTATGCATAATCAGAAATCAAGGTGAAAATTCCGCAACCATCGCTTCTTTCTTTCTTTCTGGTTTAGCAGGTTTCCACCAAACAGATGATATACTGCAATGATATATCGGTTATTTGCCCGGGGTCAGCACTAAAATTCTGATGTAGCTTCATAGCCTTGTCTCGATCACGTTCGGTGAAAGTGGACACAACTCTAGGAAGTTTTTTGGTGAGTTCTGTTGTTGTCACTGTAATACAAACCAGGTAGCTTTATTTTGAGCCCAAATCTAAACACTTGCCCCAGTAAACAACATCCATGATGAAACAATCGGATCTCCTTCAATAAAACACTTTTATTACAATCATCAAAAATACAATGTTTCCACTTTAAAATGAACTATTGAGACTAACACACTTGTGCACAATTTTGAACAATATCGTGATTCTCAAATCGAACATAATTAAGGGTCCCTCAAAAATCCACTGGCTAAGGTGACAGCGCGACATATTCGTCCAAAGAATGGTGCTTTCTTCTGATTGAAGTCGGAAAACTTGTACTTGTGTGACTTGTTGCCATGGCAAAGCCATAAGGTGCGCCTGACTGACCAATCATCGCGGAGTCTTGGTCGGTCGCGTTGAAAGGGCCTCCATGCAGCTGTGACGAATGACAAAACCTGTGTCGCGCCATCTTGTGCGATTTTGGGGAAGATGAAAGGCGCGGGACCTAATAACAATGAAACGCAGATAGCTAAACTGATTACTAGCAAGTGTTACACCTTAAATTGATTGAAAGGCAAACACATGCATAGTAATCCCACACACTGCAAGAAACTTCTCCAAATGAAATGCTGGTAGCGCAACGAACAAAACTACGTAAAAGAGATCTTCCTTCGCAACCTTCACACGTAGAGAAACTTAAGCATCTATATATTCCCGTCAATCAAACGTTCGGAAATCGAACTCAATCGAACTTAATCGAACTCAATCTGCGGATTGAGTTCGACTGAACAAATGTCGTATGTTATGGGGTCTGACTGCCCGCTTGGTTGCTGTACGCAAGCTCTAGTAGAGTAAGAGGGTAACAAGCCACAGCGCATCTGAAGCCATTTCTCCGGGATTTTTGCGGTTTCGAAAAAACATGTGTTACTCTAAGATAACTAGAGCCTCCAAAAACTTATTGATTTTCAACACCAGTTTTACAAAAATCAATAGTTCGGAAATCGTTCGATTGAGTTTGATAGCCCAATTTTTTTTTATGTGAGTTTGATTTAGTTCGATTCGTTTCGATTGATATTCCGGGATATATTCTTTCGGGTATCACCTTGCACGACCATATTACGTGAAGGAGAAAAGGTTTTGATAACAAAAACTTATCAGCAACCATTTAATTTACCTGTATCCTGTCCTCATTGATGTTCAGTTCCTGGGCAAGTTTCTCTCTGATAGCGAATCCAGGAAACTTTTCTTCCGTGAAGCTTTCTTCCAACCGATCAAGTTGCTGTTCAGAGAAAGCTGTTCGGCGACGCCCTGACGTGCACAGTTTCCTTAGAAACAAAACAATATGTTAGTGCACTTGCAAGCAATCTCCCTTTAGAGTCACTTCGCCCCCTGCTACAAAGTTGCATATAAATCTTCACTTTTTTCTTAGAGAACTTCGAGTATCGTATGCAATAGTAAAAAATATTAAGCATTGAGCTTAGTGCCTTCAATGTAGGGTTAGTGCCTTCTAATGTAATGAAAACCTGGTTGAAACTTCACATTAAGCTTGCATATTTACTGAACACGAGCACGCCAAACTCGGAACAAAATTTTATCTCTTCGTATGCTGTCACAGTCCACACGCTCTGTCTTTGTAGTCGAACGTCATTTCAAAATCATAGTTGAATAACCAAAAAATTGCAATGAAAATAACCATACGAATTATTTCCTCAGGTGATCAAAAACTTCAGCGAAAAAATTATTGCATACGAAAGAAACTCATACAAAGCCCTGTGATCTCATGATGCATAGCGCTTCTCGAGATATACTGAGTTATGTTCACTGAGTTATGTCATGCCTAATGCTGCGCAACAAACGGATTAGACCTAGCTCCGAAATATTTCATTTAGTTCTGTTTAATGAATGTTTATGAACGAATGGTAAGCGCGCAAAACAAGTTTCACAAGCCGAAAAGATTCGTTCGAACTTTGAAACAGTGTATTGGATTCACGCACAATTATTCGATAACTTATTAATTAATTTGTTTGAATAACTGAACTCGTCAATTCTCGTTCTTAAACCAGATGGCGTCATGAAAGCTTGATTAGACTAATGTCCCATAACTGCTATATATTAGCCTATTGCTGATACGAAACTTTAATTAAAGAATACATTTCGCGTCATTTGATTCAGAGTTGAAATTTACTGATTTTGCTGGTAATTACGAAATAAACAGTAATGGAATGCACCCTTAAAACCGACTAAATCGATTTCAAAGAATACCACGTTGTCGAAAAGCTCGTTATAACTCATAACACTTGGAAGATCATCCACTTACCACTTTCCTTTTCATCGAATTTTCTTTTCTTTCCTCCAGAAGCCATTTTTACAGCTTGAATCTTTGTGTTCATCATTGCCAGCACTCGCTTCGTCAGTTCACCAAACAAAGAACAAGATTTGTCATACCTCACAAGTGCGATCGCCTTTTACTTCTATTTACACGAGAAGTGGGTGGACACTAAAAACAATAGAGCTGTCAATCAAAGCATCCGAGTAAAGTCACACTCGACAAAATGTAAGCTATCATACACTTGACAAATTTGCTAATTGTTTTAAATAACTATTGGTATTAATTCAGGCCTGTAATTAACTTTTGATTCTTTTGTTTGTCGTGTGAATTGAAAAGGCTAGATTAATGAATTTACCAATGTGATAAAAACTCAATTTCACCCATTTTTTTATTTTTAGTTGGACCGTACGAATAAGAAACCAGGTTTAGAAACCGTTTACACCGTAGTTTAAAATCCGTTAATGTGTCTTCAGCGCGTAAAAGAATTTCAGAACAATTAGCAGTAAAAAAGATTTCGCAAAAGTAATTAATTACAAGCGCCACTAAAAGCAACTTCTCTTAGAGTGTTATGGCCAGTTTTATTGATATACTTATGTTGGGAATAACCACCGCCCCAAAACTGCATGTCGCGCGCGAATGTCTTGTTCGTATTTCCTCGTGTGGTGCAATTTTCGTTCCGTCGAAAGATGCGCGCGCAAGACAACGGACCTATTAAAACGTGTGGAGTTTTTGCAGTCAGTCCTGGACATGCGTCGAGACATCACTGCACTTAACACTACCAAGCGCATCCACGAGTGATTACAAAAAAATAATTGCGCATTATTGTTTGGCGGTTTTCTGTTTCTCGATCGCACTGACCTCTGAATATACACAAAAGACACTTCCCTCTAAACAGAAAAAACTTGGAGCGTTTTCGCACGTAACCGGTAATTTCTTCTCGATAGTTCCAATGGCAGGAGCATCTCGATACAAAATCAAATGGTCGCCGAAAGGCTGTTTGTATTTGTGTGGCACTTTCTCACCTAACTTGTCGGCAAAAATGCGTAATGCGCATGCTTAATGGCCGCGGTGTATTGTTTTCATCATTTGTGTTGTATCAAAGGTGTAATCTTATAAAGCGTTTTTGATGAGAACACGAAAGGAAAATCAATGAGGCTGAAGTTTTTCAGGAAGTTATGCGCGAATCAAGTGAGCGATGTTATACTAGTCTCTCCAAAGCCTTTCTTATATCTTTAGTAGTGATGACGACAACGGAGGGAAGTGATTTAAAAAATTGGATAATGTAACATTGTGCTGTCGTTGTTCTCATGATGTAGGCAATAAAAATTAAAGATCGCGAGGTTTCTTGTTGCTACTCTTCATCAGGCAATGAAGTGTACCAGTTACACGTCACCATTGTTATCGCGGTGGTTGGTTGTGATTGGTGCATTTCGATCCTCATTCTTGGTCAAGTAACTGTTCCCTCTACGGTCCGTTGTTGTCTATTTGTGTTTCTCGATCGTGGCCATCCATGCATGTCTGCGGTCCTTGATCTGGAGTGATCCTTTTAGAAAACAGCAAGAGAAAAGGACTTTTAAACTTGAAGCTGGGAAAAGACGGCTTCAGTAACTTGCGTTCAGCCATATAACGGATAATGGAGAATCAACTTTAAAGTTTTTTTAGAAGTCGCTTGTTCACTTCAACCCAAATGTCAGTGAAAATTCCATTTCATTCATTCGGCCTTTTCGTTGGGTATGCATGTAAATTAGCTCTTTCCCTCTCAAGCTTTAAGTTTGTCAAGATATCATAGAATTTAAGTATGCCTTTGCGAGGGAAAACATTTTGTTTGCTTCCGATCTTTGGTATTCCCCGTAAACCGACACACGGAAAACTGAAACCACGAAGGGGAAACGAAGCCACACCCACTGTCAATTTTAAAATGCTTTTATTTACAATATTTCAGTCTTATTTTTATTTACATGGCAGTAAACAAAGAACTTCTACTTAGCATAATATCTCATACACGTACATGTGACTTATGTTATTTTACTTTTACTAATGTCATTTCCTGTTCAGTCATCTTTATAATACTTATTTTACTGTTGAATAGCGTTTTCTAATCTTTAAAAAGTTTAAGTTCATCAAATCAATCTTTTTACAGGACATGCGCCTTGCGTTCAGTATGGTTGAAATCTGCGCGAAACACGGCTGTGTGTTAGTCTTGCGGGCTGCGCATGTCTGATCTTGAACTGGTCCGGGTGATACACTGGGAACAGCAAGGACTGATCACCTTTAAACAGGTTGAACTTGTTAGACGAGTGACATCCGGCTGGTGTGGCTGGTCTGTTGTATTGCTGGGCTGATGAGTTCTGATGCATCAATGGATAAGAGATGTATTCAGCTGGCTTCCAGTGGTCTGAAGGGGACCCGCTCTCAAACTGTAGTCTTCTTGGACGATGCGTGATGCTCATCACCTGAGGAAATTCCAACTGGTTTGACGGGCTGGTCTGACAGACGGATGACAGCTTTCTTTCAAGTTTTCTTGACTTGGCTCGTCGGTTTTGAAACCAATACTGTAAAAGAATTAAAAATGATATATTAGAGAGAGTAGTCAAGAGTATCTGGAATCATGTGATAGGTGAGGAGGAAATTTAAAGATCACAAAAACACCCAATTTCACTAAATTATGAAGAAAAAACCTTCAATAAGCCAAGTAGATAAACATCATTATAGAGGGATCAATTATTACTTTTGCATTGAAAAGGGGTACCAAACCCAGAACTAAATATTAAACTGGTTTGCTACACTAATAGTAATTGAAACACGATTAACTTTTCGTGTTGCCCGTTTTATTTTCGAATAACTTTTCTAACTTTATTCAAGATAAATTCATTAATAACTCACCTTTACACTTTTGCTCGTGATCCCGAGTCTCTGTGCCAGCAACTCTTCATCGTCAGCTATCAAATATGGTCGCCTCTTAAACGCCTCTTCCAGCTCCATCAGTTCATACCGCGAGAAGGTCGTGCGCTGTCGTTTCTTCTTCGGCTGCTTTTCGGAATAAATGGATACTTGATCTGATTCGCTGCTACAATCGCTGCTGGAACTTTCGATGTCAGAATAAGGAGTTAATGGTGGGCTTGTTGCCCTGTGGCTGGGACGAGGACTTGCGCAGTCGGAGTAAGGCGACAATGGTCGGCTCGTGTCACTGTGACATTCTGTGGGAAAGAAACCAGACCTACATTAGCTTCTCTAACTTAATTATTGTCATCTAAAAGCATGAAAGCTTTCAACCAAAACTCGTCGAGATAATTAATCTAATTATGGTGTGCCTCCGTTCTCTGTTCATCAGTATATCAAGCGAAAAACATGTGTCGAACAAAGGCCCAATATCCGTGGTTAAAAAATAAGTTAGGATGCAGTCTGCCCAGAATGGCGGGATGTAGATCATGCCAAAATGGCGATAATTTAAAGAAGTTTCCCATCACGGCTTAACTGAAATCTCAGAACGAATATAACTAAACTAATTTGTAAGGTAAAGCACTACAACCAGGTAGAACAGAGCTAAGACTGAATTGCGGTGGATACAAAACCCTATGTTAAACCAAGTAAGGCAGGGTAACTGCGTTTTTAAATCTTTTGTTAGATGGGTTTCCTAATAAGCTTAAATATTGTATAAACCTATATGTGATACGTCAAAAATACGTTTCAGGGAAAATTGTAACTTACCAGAACTTGTTGAAGACTGCGTGACGTCGGTTTCTAGACCCAGGATACTGCAGATGGAAAAGTTGGTCACCGACTTATTGGAGACTGGTGCACAGAGAGGAAGACTGGCTGACACTGCACGTGACCTTCTAGCATGCGCAGAACCCACAAGGGAGTCCACAAGTGCAACAACTGAGTTAAACTGATTACAATCCATTTGAACTGATCTGTTGAACTTGTTACTGTAGCTGTGCAACACAAACTGATTGAGGAACCCATTTGCGAACTACTTCTTTATACTCTAGAAACAAAGCCGGCGGTGCGACGAATGAACCGTTTGTTAACTGCCGTCGCCGATAACTTAAAGATTTTGTAGTGATTTAACTTTGGCGCGCCGCTCTTGGTTATGGCGGTTTGGCGGTTCCAATAAAGATTCAACTGACCTTTGCGGCGGAGACAAACAAGTGGAACGCGAAAGTAACATTTGTTTCTGCAAAAGAAGAAAAAAATAAATAAATAAATAAATAAATGCGCTGTCAATTTTTGATCTACTTTTGACAAAGCAATGCAAGTTTTGTGGGCAAGGTATTGTGTGTTACGAAACAAAATATAATCGCAGCAAGACAGCAGACGAAATCTGTATGCATGAACAATGACTATTGTTAACTTTGGTTGTTTCAGTCCAGTTTTATGTCAAACAGCAAACAACTTTGTTTTTAAAATTTGCGCACTAAAAGGGGTTAGCTGGCCTGCAGGTAGCTAAGCCTACTCTAGGCAGGACAGATTAATTAAACAGATTGATTAAATTATAGAACACACTACTATCAGCATCATAGAGAATAATTAGGCGTAGACATAAGCGCAAACTCGAGACATTAAATTAGACTCTACTTTCCCTTTTGGTAATGATCAAGCTGTGGGTGCCGGGAAAATTTGTTGCGGTTGTATATGCGATCTAAATAAACATTGCGAAAAAATAAGTTTGCCACCGACACCTCTAAGACACCAAAAATTAAATTGAATTGCTTTTGTATGGGGTACGATTTTCTAGGAATTTAAAGATGATTCGTTTACCGGTAATCTATATTTACGTTTTTGGCGGGACGGGTGCATCAAGAATTTGATTTAGTGACACCATCGAAAGATGATTAACTTCTGACGGCACCTGGTGTTAAATTAACTCGTCATTTTATATCAGGCGCAGGTTTAAACTGGGAATAAGTAGGTTTCAATTATGGTTAAAATCTCGCAGCAAAACGCCCCTATGATCGAAAACTATGGTTATTTCGATCAATGTTTTACCCGTGCAAACTGCCTCCTACATAACGTTGTGAAAAGGACATGCGCACTTGTTGTCTTGCACGCTTGTGCATAGTCATGCAATT
The DNA here is from genome assembly GCA_016490735.1 of Pachyseris speciosa. Classification (NCBI taxonomy): domain Eukaryota; kingdom Metazoa; phylum Cnidaria; class Anthozoa; order Scleractinia; family Pachyseridae; genus Pachyseris; species Pachyseris speciosa. The sequence continues at coordinate 20,891 of JAEMWC010001257.1, read as the reverse complement.
GCATGTGTTTGTTGAATTACAGTTGATAAGCCATCCAGGTAACTAAAATAAAGTAAAATAAAACTTTATTTAAACAGGTACGTAGGGGACCTGTAAATATATTACATTAGGTTAAAAATACAATTTATGTACAAAGATTATAAATAATAACAATCTTTTATTAGGAAGCTCCATCACTAAAAGTGGTTTAAATAGAGGTCCTGATACTAGATATATATATTATACAATGATAAAATTGAAATCTAAAAATATAGAGCTTAAGTCGAAATATATATAATATTTACAACATATATATACTACAGGGATTAAAAAAAATACATTAATTATAAAAAGCAGAAAAAAAGACACTTCTTAAAAATTGGCAAACTAGCTGAATTTCTTACAGTTCTCTCTAACTCATTAACGTCTTTGAAGCAGTGGTACGGCGAACGATGTTTCTGCAATATACGTTAAAAACTAAAACTACGTTAAAATCAAATAACAATACTAATATGCTAAAAGAAGCCACAGACTAAGAACTATTACAATAAGAAAAACCCTTTTGCGCGGTGGTGGAAAGTCTGTATATCTTCGGTGAGCAGCTCATTAAAAATTTTCACTCCGCAAGAAAGAAACATCTTATTCCCAAAATTTGATTTCACCCAGGTAACAATAACCTACTGCTCTGCCTACGAATGTCAGAAAATCTAAATGATAAAAATATCTTGGAGCTAATGAATTCAGATAGAGTGAAACAAGCTTGGCCTTATGATAAGAACGCTTATTGGAAAGACTCGACCAACGCAAATAATTCATTACCTCAGAGTAACGTGTGCATACAGGTATGGTATGGTGTGGTATCTTTATTTAAGGGAGGTAGAAGTAGGGAGCGGTTGCCCAATCTTCCGAGCCAGGGGCTCATGGCAAATCTATTTTGTAGGCGCTGTAGTTTAACTTGGTCTTGTTGTTACAGGCTGCTCCAAGCTTATTACGACTTATTCACTTTAGTGTCTTCATCTTCCCATCCCTAAAAAGACTGGATAGTTCAATCGGAGATTAGATGTAAGAAGGATCTAAGTTTGTTCGTCGAGCCACCCTTGAGAAAGGAATGAATGGTACGTCCCAATTACTCGCACGCCCGCGCGGGTTTTTAATCAGACAAAAAACACTGCAGCTAAAACTTTTTTGACTGTTTCTGGCGGCTATTGAAACGCAGTGCTCAAACCACGAATCGGAAAAACAAACCCAACTTTGCAAACGTCGCTTATATTCTTGTGGTGTACATGCGTACAAAACGAAGCATGTGAGACTGCTGTATTTTTTTACCTTTTTTTTGATGAAAATTAACAGAATTCTTATTTTCAACGAGTTTCAAATAATGAGAACTCTACAAGAGAAGTCGAGCAAAGTGAAAAGATCAATTTTCACTGGGCAGCTTTATTCTGTACCGTAAAATGAAAACCCGTTTTTTAAAATTTGTTCGAGATTATTTCAAGCAATATTTCTCACAGTAACGGCTGTCAAAACTGATTTCAGCCATATCAAATCAAGCTGAAAATTCCGCAAGCATAGCTTCTCTCTTCTTCTCTGGTTTAGCGGATGATATACTGTTTAGCAGATGATATACTGTAGTGAAATATCGCCGGGTTATGTGCCAGGGGTCAGCACTACAAATCTGATGTAGCGTCACAGTCTTCTCTGGATCACGAATGGTGAAAATGGACTCAACTCTGGGAACGTTTTTGGTGAGTTCTGTTGTTTTCAGTGTAAACACTTGCCCAACAAACAGCATCCAAGATTAAAAAACCAGATCTCCTTCAATAAAACAGTTTTATTACAATGCTCAACAATACAATGTTCCCACTTTAAAATGAACTGCTGAGACTAACACACTTCCGCACAATTTTAAACAATATCGTGATTCTCAAATCGAACATTATTAAGGGTCCCTTAAAAATCCACTGGCTAAAGTGACAGCTGCGACATATTCGTCCAAAGAATGGTGTTTTCTTCTGCTTAAAGTCGGTAACCTTGTACTGGCGAGACTTGTTGCCATGGTAAATCCATAAGGTGTGGTTGACGGACCAATAATCGGGAAATCTTCGTCGCCGTTTGTCCTACAATTCAGCGCAAAACCGGTCGCGGTGCTGGGGATGAAAGGCGCGGGAAAACTCCATGACGTGATCGTGCTGTCCCATCGGCGTGGAAATGGCGGGAACACAGGACCGGGTGGAATGACGGATGCTGTATCTTGAGTTCGTTGATGGCCTTTCTGTGATTCTCTTTTGCGCCATCTTGAACGGCGATTTTGGAACCAAACCTGAAAGCAAATGAAACCGAAGCTGAAATTTATGCGCTCCTGTTATGTCGCTACCATGTTTTTCTTCCCTAATATGTAACGAAACAATACTGGTTACTAGGAACAACGTGGTTGTTCTGAATGTTGCACCTTGAACTGAGCACACACATGTAATCCCACACACTGCTGGAAAATTCTCAAATTTAATGTCGGTAGTGCTCCGAACAAAACTACGTAAAATAACTCTCCCTTCAATACTTGCTTGGAACTTTCGCACACAGAGAAACTTAAGCGTCTATTTTTCCGGTATTACCATGCACGACCCTATTACGCGAAGGAAAAAAACTAATTTACCTGTATCCTGTCCTCATTGATGTTCAATTCCTGGGCGAGTTTTTCTCTGATGGCGAATCCAGGAAACTTTTCTTCCGTGAAGCTTTCTTCCAACCGATCAAGTTGCTGTTCAGAGAAAGCTGTTCGGCGACGCCTCTGACGTGCACTGTTACCTTGGAAACAAAACAATATCTTAGTGCACTTGCAAGAAATCTCCCTTTTGAGTCACTTCGCCCCTGCTACAAAGTTGGCATATAAATCGTCACTTTTTTTCTTAGACAACTTCGAGTATCTTATGCAAATATTAAAAGAAGGTATTAAGCATTGAGGTTAGTGCCTTCTAATGTAAGGTTAGCCGCTCTAGGAGAATGTAATGAGAACCTGGTTGAAACTTCGCATTAGGCTTGCATATTTACTGAACGCGAGCACGCCCAACTCGGAACACAATCTCTTCGTATGCTGTCAGAGTCCACGCGCTCTGTCTTTGCGGTCGAACGTCATTTCCAAAGGATAGTTGAATAACCAAAAAATTGCAATGAAAATCAACCATACGAGTGATTTCCTCAGGTGATAAAAAAATTCAGCGCAAAAATTATTTCACACAAAAGAAACTCTCCCAAAGCTTTGTAATCTCTCCGATGTATAGCGCTTATCGAGTTATGCCATAGCTAATATTGCGCGACAATCGGATTAGACCTAGCTGCGAAATATTTCATTTAGTTCTGTTCAACGAATGTTTATAAACGAAAGATAAGCGCGCGAAACAAGTTTGACAAGCCGAAAAGAATCGTTCGAACTTTGAAACAGTGTATTGAATTCACGCACAATTATTCGATAACTTATTAATTAATTTGTTTGAATAACGTGGACTCGTCAGTTCTTTTTCTTAAACCAGATGGCGTCATGAAAGCTTGATTAGACTAATGTCCCATAACTGCTATATCTTAGCCTACTCCTGATACGAAACTTTAATTAAAGAATACATTTCGCGTCATTTGGTTCAGAGTTGAAATTTACTGATTTGCTGGTAATTAAGGAATAGACAGTAATGGCATGCACCGTTGAAATCGATTAAATTGATTTCAAAGAATGCCACGTTGTCGAAAAGCTCGTTATAACTCATAACACTTGGAAGATCATCCACTTACCACTTTCCTTTTCATCGAATTTTCTTTTCTTTCCTCCAGAAACCATTTTTACAGCTTGAATCTTTGTGTTCATCATTGCCAGCACTCGCTTCGTCAGTTCACCAAGCAAAGAACAAGATTTGTCATGCCTCACAAGTGCGATCGCCTTTTATTTCTATTTACATGAGAAGTGGGTGGACACTAAAAACAATAGAGCTGTCAATCAACGCATCCGGGAAAAGTCACACTCGACAAAATGTAAACTATCATACACTTGACAAATTTGCTAATTGTTTTAAATAACTATTGGTATTAATTCAGGCCTGTGATTAACTTTTGATTCTTTTGTTTGCCGTGTGAATTGAAAAAGCTGGATTAATGAATTTACCAATGTGATAAAAACTCAATTTTACCCGTCTTTTTTTTTTTAGTTAGACCGTACGCATAAGAAACCAGGTTTAGAAACCGTTTACACCGTAGTTCAGTTAAAATTCCGTTAGTGTGTCTTCAGCGCGTAAAAGAATTTCAGAACAATTAGCAGTAAAAAAGATTTCGGAAAAGTTATTAACAAATTACAAGCGTCACTAAAAGCAACTTCTCTTAGAGTGTTATGGCCAGTTTTATTGATATACTTATGTTGGGAATAACATATGGCTACCACCGCCGAAGAACTGAATGTCTTGTTCTTATTTCCTCGTGTGGTGCAGTTTTCGTTCAGTCGAAAAATGCGCGCGTAAGACAACGGATTTATTGAAACGTGTGGAGTGTTTTGCAGTCAGTCCTGGACATGCGTCGAGACATCACTGCACTTAACACTACCAAGCGCATCCACGAGTGATTACAAAAAAATAATTGCGCATTATTGTTTGGCGGGGTTTTGTTTCTCGATCGCACTGACCTCTGAATACACACAAAAGACACTTCCCTCTAAACAAAAAAAACTTTGTACGTTTTCGCACGTAACCGGTAATTTCTTCTCGATAGTTCCAATGGCAGGAGCATCTGGATGCAAAATCAAATGGTCGCCGAAAGGCTGTTTGTATTTGTGTGGCACTTTCTCACCTTACTTGTCGGCAAAAATGCGTAATGCGCATTACATGCGTAATGGCCGAGGTGTATTGTTTTCATCTTTTGTGTTGTATCATAGGTGTAATCTTATAAAGCGTTTTTGATGACAACACGAAAGGATGAGGCAGAATTTTTTCAGGAAGTTATGCGTGAATCAAGTGTGCGATACTGTGCTATTCTCTCCAAAGCCATTCTCATATCTCAGATCGCGAGGTTTCTTGCTGCTACTCTTCATCAGGCAATGAAGTCTACCAGCTACGCGTCACCATTGTTATCAAGGTGGTTGTTGTGATTGGTGCGTTTCGATCCTCATTCTTGGCCAAGTAACTGTCTCCTCTACTAGTCTGGTGGCTTAACGCAAAATTTGAGACGGATAGTGACATAGCGGACAAAAGTGCCAAACTTTGTATGCAATTTCCTTGGGATATGAGTATTAAATCTGGGATGGGGGCCCAAGAAAGAAACTGCTCCTTAACGCATAAACTGGGAAATACTTTTCATCTTCATACTGCTGCGCTTGGTAACCAGGCTTTTGTCTCAAAATAGTTTTTTTTTTGACAGTTTTGAAGGGTAAAATGGCTCAAAATTAATGGAAGGATTTCCCTGAATGATAATTGCTTATTTTCCTTTAATAAAATGTTTCAAAATCGCCTGGTTACCTAGCAACTGTTATTTTTATATATATTATAAACCCTTTACAAAGTTTGTTAGGCTATTAAAAGATTATATAATAAACATTAGGATTTCTGTGAAGATTTATTTCGAAGGTCATCCAAATTATGCTCGTTAATGTATAAATGCATATTAAATAAATGTGGGTGGTTACCAAGCTCCACTTTTGAGGAGTCGTTTGCAGCACAGCACAGCACAGTTCTTTACACCAAGCTTAATAGTTGTGCACTGAATCAAATGGTACGCTCTTTATTTCTTCATAATAGCAAATATATGTTTCTGTGAGTAGCTAAACATGGAACAGGTACTTTATTACATAAAGTTTTCGTGACACGTTAATAAGTGACGCGAACAATAAGTGTCGCGAACATAACATGACGCGAAAATAAGTGAGGTGACTCACATTATGTCAATAAATAATCAAGAAAGAACGAGTTTATTAGCAATCAAACCTTCAGAAAATCATATTTTTAACTATTCTGAGGCAGCGTCTTGATCCTCCTCATCACTATTACTTTCTTCCTCTGCTGCAGGCAGCATTTCTTTTGAACAGTCCTCAAACCGTCCATTTACTGGTTCCTTGTCGTGCTGTTCCACTGGCTGCTTGAACCTCACAGTGGCTTTTACGGTTGTTAATAAAATGAAGTAGTTTTATTTGATTCAAGGACAAGTTATACATTAAGTCTTACTCAAAAACTCGAAATTAAAGTGATTCAAAATCGGAAAATTTCCGCAAAATTTCGACATTTAAGTTTCGCGAAATTAACATGCCACAAAAATTTCATGTAATATTTAAGGTAAGTCGTAGAATTTATCTGTAGTTCCATACACACATCATAAATTAGTAGCTGTCCCATTTCAGCTGCCAGAAACCTGGTACGTTAGAAATTTCTCATAGCTGTTAATTGGCAAGTAATCGGACGAACATTCCAAAAACTGATATTTGAAACGGTATACAAATTGGGGAAACAGAATCCGGTGTGTAACGTGGGGGGGGGGGGGGGATGGACAAAAACACGAGACAGAATTATATAACAACAACCTGTATCAACTATTTATTCCGAACTAAACACGTGACTACCGTGTTCCAAATATGGGAAGAGAAAATGGCTACAAGTGGGGGTGTATATTTTCAGTACTAAATGCTAACAGTAATCTGCTCTGTAAAAATATGATTAAGTGAGCTCACTTAAAGTATGTGTTAAAACGGCATAGACTGATAGTATAAAATCAATCAAAGTATAAAATATTTCATACTGATAGGAGAAAATCAATCATTCAGCTCAGAAGGTGTGTCATTCCCGTGAGGGGCACAGTGACCAGGCGTGTGTTTCTCGAAAGCCCCGAAACTTTTCGGGCCTATTTCGGGTACCATGATTCCCGCTGTATCTTTAAAACGAAGACCTCTTTAGGCATCAAATCTTGCAATAACGCTGCTCTGTCTCACCTTGAAAATATACTAAATTACCACCTTTTAGGATAAACGGAGTTGCAGTTTTACAACTTGCTCTTCGGGCCCTAAAAGTTTTCGGGACTTTCGAGAAACGGGCCCCATACCCGGTAAGAAGGTTTTCAACAAAATGGTGAGTGAGGAAAAAAACCAAGTTCAGCACCCGAAGGAAAAACCGTTGCAAATGAAATAACTGCGCAATTTACGCGCAGTTAAGGGTAAAAACTCACTATCCAAACGTTTTCAATTTCCGAGCCATATTGAAGCTGTATTCTTGACGATTACTTCGACAAAGGTCTTGATTTAGGCCCTTTTTACAAGCAGGTAGGGTAGCCCTAGTAATAGGGTTTTATCGACGTGTTTACAAGGCAGCTAAACAGAAAACTTTTCAAGTGCAAGGTAGGTAAGCATCCTTCCCTCGAATAACTTCTCCCACCAATGATCTGTACGGCTAAGTTTTCTTCGTTAACTTCTTCGTCAAATCACTCTGCCGTTTCACATGTTGCATTCAAGTCATTCCCGCGAGTAAAGCATTGTATTGTAACTAGTTGTCGTTGTCTAGAAATAAATAGGTAACGTAACAGCATTCCATGAAACTCGAAAGGAGCAATAACAGGCAGCGCGAAAGGAGAATCGAAGTACTCAGCAGAACTCTTTTCTTGTCGACCAGTTTGTTTGCGATTCAGTTGTCCTGGGTGTCAGGGTAACCCTACCTGTGAAATTTTGCTTGTAAACCCGCCGGGCTATCATTGACCCTCCTGCTAGAGTAACCCTGGCACTAGGGTTACCCTCCCTGCTTGTAAACAGAGCCTTAACCAACGGAACGTTCACGGAAAGCGGTAGAAAACATTTTACCGGTGGTAGATTTATGTCACGTGCTAGGCAAACAGAGTGATCATGTTTCCTTAGATCATGTTTCGCACCGCACCATTCGGCGGACTTCGATATTTCAAAGCAACGTTTCAGTTTCTTTGCCTTGCCGTGGAATAAAACATTGTTTACCTTTTAGCTACAATATATGTTAACAGCGCTTGTTCTAAGAAAAACCGTACTTTTCACATCGTCGAAAGCCAGTTGTAAGCCGAAATGCATATTTGCATATTCCATGTTTACCTGGCGCTGTCACGGTTGTGAGAAAACTCGAAAGTACAGTGTAATTGGTAGTTAAAAAAATTAACAGCAAAGAAAAGCGAGCGAAATTCAAAACAAGTCTTTCTAGGGATGAAAACGGCAACTGGTTGTCATAGTGTAATACAAAGATCTCAAATAAGGCTAACGTGAATATTTGCACGACCCATCTTTCAACGCGAAAGTAACGCCAACGGAAAACACGCCTACTCGACCGTTCCGACTTTAAGTTCCGACTTCCCCCGATAAATTCTCGACCCCTTCCGACTATTCGCCCCTGAAAAATCAGAATTTTGGGGAGTCCTTACAGTGTTGTCCTTACAGTATTATCGCGCACAGGAACACCAAGCGCAAGGAACAGAAGGCAACCAACACGAAATTAGGTGTGCGTTCTCCTTTCTCGAATGTAATAACTATTGTTCCTTTTTGAATATTTGAAATTCTGTAGATTAAAAGGGTTATTTACTATTTTCTTGACATTAATAGTAAAATTATATTTCTTTGTTATTTACACCACAGGCACCCCATCATAGCTATTAAGTGAGATATTTGATTGCTTAATAAAATGAGAACGATAGGCGATTGGATTGGGCACCCATCCTAGAATTGAAGAACTAGTGCTAAGCTACATGTGTACAAATTTTGGCACTTTTGTCCAGTCTGTCACGATCATTCTGCTAAGCCACTAGACTATACGGTCCGTTGCTGTCCTGTTGTGTTTCTCGATCGTGGCCATCCATGCATGTCTGTGGTCCTTGATCTGGAGTGATCCTTTTAGAAAACAGCAAGAGAAAAGGACTTTTTAACTTGAAGCTGGGAAAAGACGGCTTCAGTAACTTGCGTTCAGCCATGTAACTGATAATTGAGAATCAACTTTAAAGTTTTTTCAGAAGTCGCTTGTTTACTTCAACCCAAATGTCAGTGAAAATTCCATTTCATTCATTCGGCCTTTTCGTTGGGAATGCAGGTAAATTAGCTCTTTCCCTCTCAAACTTTAAGTTTGTCAAGATATCATCGAATAAGCAAACCAACTTAAGTATGCCTTTGCGCGGGCGAACATTTCTTTTCTTCCGATCTTTGGTATTCCCCGTAAACACACACCGGAAAATGAAACCTCGAAGGGTAAACGAAGCCACAACCACTGTCCATTTCAAAATGCTTTTATTTACAATATTTCAGTCTTATTTTTATTTACATGGCAGTAAACAAAGAACTTCTACTTAGCATAATATCTCATACACGTACGTGTGACTTATGTTATTTTACTTTTACTAATGTCATTTCCTGTTCAGTCATCTTTATAACACTTATTTTACTGTTGAATAGCGTTTTCTAATCTTTAGAAAGTTTAAGTTCATCAAATCGCAATCTTTTTACCGGACATGCGCCTTGCGTTCAGTATGGTTGAAATCTGCGCGAAACACGGCTGTGTGTTAGTCTTGCGGGCTGCGCATGTCTGATCTTGAACTGGTCCGGGTGATAAACTGGGAACGGCAAGGACTGATCACCTTAAACAGGTTGAACTTGTTGGACGAGTGACATCCGGCTGGTGTGGCTGGTCTGTTGTATTGCTGGGCTGATGAGTTCTGATGCATCAATGGATAAGAGATGCATTCAGCTGGCTTCCAGTGGTCTGATGGGGACCAGCTCTCAAACTGTAGTCTTCTTGGACGATACGTGATTCTCGTGGCAGGAAATTCCAACTGGTTTGACGGGCTGGTCTGACAGACGGATGACAGCTTTCTTTCAAGTTTTCTTGACTTCGCTCGTCGGTTTTGAAACCAATACTGGAAAAGAATTAAAAATGATATATTAGAGAGAGTAGTCAAGAGTATCTGGAATCATGTGATAGGTGAGGAGATAATTTAAAGATCACAAAAAACACCCAATTTCACTAAATTATGAAGAAAGGAAACCTTCAATAAGCCAAGTAGATAAAGATCATTAAAGAGGGATCAATTATTACTTTTGCATTGAAAAGGGGTACCAAACCCAAAACTAAATATTAAACTGATTTGCTACACTAATAGTAATTGAAACACGATTAAATTTTCGTGTTGCCTGTTTTTATTTTCGAATAACTTTTCTAACTTTATTCAAGATAAATTCATTAATAACTCACCTTTACACTTTTGCTCGTGATGCCGAGTCTCTGTGCCAGCAACTCTTCATCGTCAGCTATCAAATATGGTCGCCTCTTAAACGCCTCTTCCAGCTCCATCAGTTCATACCGCGAGAAGGTCGTGCGCTGTCGTTTCTTCTTCGGCTGCTTTTCGGAATAAATGGATACTTGATCTGATTCGCTGCTACAATCGCTGCTGGAACTTTCGATGTCAGAATAAGGAGTTAATGGTGGGCTTGTTGCCCTGTGGCTGGGACGAGGACTTGCGCAGTCGGAGTAAGGCGACAATGGTCGGCTCGTGTCACTGTGACATTCTGTGGGAAAGAAACAGACCTACATTAGCTTCTCTAACTTAATTATTGTCATCTAAAAGCATGAAAGCTTTCAACCAAAACTCGTCGAGATAATTAATCTAATTATGGTGTGCCTCCGTTCTCTGTTCATCAGTATATCAAGCGAAAACACATGTGTCGAACAAAGGCCCAATATCCGTGGTTAAAAAATAATTTAGGATGCAGTCTGCCCAGAATGGCGGGATGTAGATCATGCCAAAATGGCGATAATTTAAACAAGTTTCCCATCACGGCTTAACTGAAATCTCAGAACGAATATAACTAAACTAATTTGTAAGGTGAAGCACTACAACCAGGTAGAACAGAGCTAAGACTGAATTGCGGTGGATACAAAACCCTATGTTAAACCAAGTAAGGCAGGGTAACTGCGTTTTTAAATCTTTTGTTAGATGGGTTTCCTAATAAGCTTAAATATTGTATAACCTATATGTGATACGTCAAAAATACGTTTCAGGGAAAATTGTAACTTACCAGAACTTGTTGAAGACTGCGTGACGTCGGTTTCTAGACCCAGGATACTGCAGATGGAAAAGTTGGTCACCGACTTATTGGAGACTGGTGCACAGGGAGGAAGACTGGCTGACACTGCACGTGACCTTCTAGCATGCGCAGAACCCACAAGGGAGTCCACAAGTGCAACAACTGAGTTAAACTGATTACAATCCATTTGAACTGATCTGTTGAACTTGTTACTGTAGCTGTGCAACACAAACTGATTGAGGAACCCATTTGCGAACTACTTCTTTATACTCTAGAAACAAAGCCGGCGGTGCGACGAATGAACCGTTTGTTAACTGCCGTCGCCGATAACTTAAAGATTTTGTAGTGATTTAACTTTGGCGCGCCGCTCTTGGTTATGGCGGTTTGGCGGTTCCAATAAAGATTCAACTGACCTTTGCGGCGGAGACAAACAAGTGGAACGCGAAAGTAACATTTGTTTCTGCAAAAGAAGAAAAAAAATAAATAAATAAATAAATAAATGCGCTGTCAATTTTTGATCTACTTTTGACAAAGCAATGCAAGTTTTGTGGGCAAGGTATTGTGTGTTACGAAACAAAATATAATCGCAGCAAGACAGCAGACGAAATCTGTATGCATGAACAATGACTATTGTTAACTTTGGTTGTTTCAGTCCAGTTTTATGTCAAACAGCAAACAGCTTTGTTTTTAAAATTTGCGCACTAAAAGGGGTTAGCTGGCCTGCAGGTAGCTAAGCCTACTCTAGGCAGGACAGATTAATTAAACAGATTGATTAAATTATAGAACACACTACTATCAGCATCATAGAGAATAATTAGGCGTAGACATGAGCGCAAACTCGAGACATAAAATTAGACTCTACTTTCCTTTTTGGTAATGATCAAGCTGTGGGTGCCGGGAAAATTTGTTGCGGTTGTATAAGCGATCTAAATAAACATTGCGAAAAAATAAGGTTGCCAGCGACACCTCTAAGACACCAAAAATTAAATTGAATTGCTTTTGTATGGGGTACGATTTTCTAGGAATTTAAAGATGATTCGTTTACCGGTAATTTATATTTACGTTTTTGGCGGGACGGGTGCATCAAGAATTTGATTTAGTGACACCATCGAAAGATGATTAACTTCTGACGGCACCTGGTGTTAAATTAACTCGTCATTTTATATCAGGCGCAGGTTTAAACTGGGAATAAGTAGGTTTCAATTACGGTTAAAATCTCGCAGCAAAACGCCCCTATGATCGAAAACTATGGTTATTTCGATCAATGTTTTACCCGTGCAAACTGCCTCCTACATAACGTTGTGAAAAGGACATGCGCACTTGTTGTCTTGCACGCTTGTGCATAGTCATGCAATTGCATGTGTTTGTTGAATTACAGTTGATAAGCCATCCAGGTAACTAAAATAAAGTAAAATAAAACTTTATTTAAACAGGATACGTAGGGGACCTGTAAATATATTACATTAGGTTAAAAATACAATTTATGTCCTGATACTAGATATATATATTATACAATGATAAAATTGAAATCTAAAAATATAGAGCTTAAGTCGAAATATATATAATATTTACAACATATATATACTACAGCGATTAAAAAAAATACATTAATTATAAAAAGCAGAAAAAAAGACACTTCTTAAAAATTGGCAAACTAGCTGAATTTCTTACAGTCGCTCTAACTCATTAACGTCTTTGAAGCAGTGGTACGGCGAACGATGTTTCTGCAATATACGTTAAAAACTAAAACTACGTTAAAATCCAATAACAATACTAATATGCTAAAAGAAGCCACTAAGAACTATTACAATAAGAAAAACCCTTTTGCGCGGTGGTGGAAAGTCTGTATATCTTCGGTGAGCAGCTCATTAAAAATTTTCACTCCGCAAGAAAGAAACATCTTATTCCCAAAATTTGATTTCACCCAGGTAACAATAACCTACTGCTCTCCCTACGAATGTCAGAAAATCTAAATGATAAAAATATCTTGGAGCTAATGAATTCAGATAGAGTGAAACAAGCTTGGCCTTATGATAAGAACGCTTATTGGAAAGACTCGACCAACGCAAATAATTCATTACCTCAGAGTAACGTGTGCATACAGGTATGGTATGGTGTGGTATCTTTATTTAAGGGAGGTAGAAGTAGGGAGCGGTTGCCCAATCTTCCGAGCCAGGGGCTCATGGCAAATCTATTTTGTAGGCGCTGTAGTTTAACTTGGTCTTGTTGTTACAGGCTGCTCCAAGCTTATTACGACTTATTCACTTTAGTGTCTTCATCTTCCCATCCCTAAAAAGACTGGATAGTTCAATCGGACATTAGATGTAAGAAGGATCTAAGTTTGTTCGTCGAGCCACCCTTGAGAAAGGAATGAATGGGTACGTCCCAATTACTCGCGCGCCCGCGCGGGTTTTTAATCAGACAAAAAACACTGCAGCTAAAACTTTTTTGACTGTTTCTGGCGGCTATTGAAACGCAGTGCTCAAACCACGAATCGGAAAAACAAACCCAACTTTGCAAACGTCGCTTATATTCTTGTGGTGTACATGCGTACAAAACGAAGCATGTGAGACTGCTGTATTTTTTTACCTTTTTTTTGATGAAAATTAACAGAATTCTTATTTTCAACGAGTTTCAAATAATGAGAACTCTACAAGAGAAGTCGAGCAAAGTGAAAAGATCATTTTTCACTGGGCAGCTTTATTCTGTACCGTAAAATGAAAACCCGTTTTTTAAAATTTGTTCGAGATTATTTCAAGCAATATTTCTCACAGTAACGGCTGTCAAAACTGATTTCAGCCATATCAAATCAAGCTGAAAATTCCGCAAGCATAGCTTCTCTCTTCTTCTCTGGTTTAGCGGATGATATACTGTTTAGCAGATGATATACTGTAGTGAAATATCGCCGGGTTATGTGCCAGGGGTCAGCACTACAAATCTGATGTAGCGTCACAGTCTTCTCTGGATCACGAATGGTGAAAATGGACTCAACTCTGGGAACGTTTTTGGTGAGTTCTGTTGTTTTCAGTGTAAACACTTGCCCAACAAACAGCATCCAAGATTAAAAAACCAGATCTCCTTCAATAAAACAGTTTTATTACAATGCTCAACAATACAATGTTCCCACTTTAAAATGAACTGCTGAGACTAACACACTTCCGCACAATTTTAAACAATATTGTGATTCTCAAATCGAACATTATTAAGGGTCCCTTAAAAATCCACTGGCTAAAGTGACAGCTGCGACATATTCGTCCAAAGAATGGTGTTTTCTTCTGCTTAAAGTCGGTAACCTTGTACTGGCGAGACTTGTTGCCATGGTAAATCCATAAGGTGTGGTTGACGGACCAATAATCGGGAAATCTTCGTCTCCGTTTGTCCTACAATTCAGCGCAAAACCGGTCGCGGTGCTGGGGATGAAAGGCGCGGGAAAACTCCATGACGTGATCGTGCTGTCCCATCGGCGTGGAAATGGCGGGAACACAGGACCGGGTGGAATGACGGATGCTGTATCTTGAGTTCGTTGATGGCCTTTCTGTGATTCTCTTTTGCGCCATCTTGAACGGCGATTTTGGAACCAAACCTGAAAGCAAATGAAACCGAAGCTGAAATTTATGCGCTCCTGTTATGTCGCTACCATGTTTTTCTTCCCTAATATGTAACGAAACAATACTCAGATAACCAAACTGGTTACTAGGAACAACGTGGTTGTTCTGAATGTTGCACCTTGAACTGAGCACACACATGTAATCCCACACACTGCTGGAAAATTCTCAAATTTAATGTCGGTAGTGCTCCGAACAAAACTACGTAAAATAACTCTCCCTTCAATACTTGCTTGGAACTTTCGCACACAGAGAAACTTAAGCGTCTATTTTTCCGGTATTACCATGCACGACCCTATTACGCGAAGGAAAAAAACTAATTTACCTGTATCCTGTCCTCATTGATCTTCAATTCCTGGGCGAGTTTTTCTCTGATGGCGAATCCAGGAAACTTTTCTTCCGTGAAGCTTTCTTCCAACCGATCAAGTTGCTGTTCAGAGAAAGCCGTTCGGCGACGCCTCTGACGTGCACTGTTACCTTGGAAACAAAACAATATCTTAGTGCACTTGCAAGAAATCTCCCTTTTGAGTCACTTCGCTCCCTGCTACAAAGTTGGCATATAAATCGTCACTTTTTTTCTTAGACAACTTCGAGTATCTTATGCAAATATTAAAAGAAGGTATTAAGCATTGAGGTTAGTGCCTTCTAATGTAAGGTTAGCCGCTCTAGGAGAATGTAATGAGAACCTGGTTGAAACTTCGCATTAGGCTTGCATATTTACTGAACGCGAGCACGCCCAACTCGGAACACAATCTCTTCGTATGCTGTCAGAGTCCACCCGCTCTGTCTTTGCGGTCGAACGTCATTTCCAAAGGATAGTTGAATAACCAAAAAATTGCAATGAAAATCAACCATACGAGTGATTTCCTCAGGTGATAAAAAAATTCAGCGCAAAAATTATTTCACACAAAAGAAACTCTCCCAAAGCTTTGTAATCTCTCCGATGTATAGCGCTTATCGAGTTATGCCATAGCTAATATTGCGCGACAATCGGATTAGACCTAGCTGCGAAATATTTCATTTAGTTGTGTTCAACGAATGTTTATAAACGAAAGATAAGCGCGCGAAACAAGTTTGACAAGCCGAAAAGAATCGTTCGAACTTTGAAACAGTGTATTGAATTCACGCACAATTATTCGATAACTTATTAATTAATTTGTTTGAATAACGTGGACTCGTCAGTTCTTTTTCTTAAACCAGATGGCGTCATGAAAGCTTGATTAGACTAATGTCCCATAACTGCTATATCTTAGCCTACTCCTGATACGAAACTTTAATTAAAGAATACATTTCGCGTCATTTGGTTCAGAGTTGAAATTTACTGATTTGCTGGTAATTAAGGAATAGACAGTAATGGCATGCACCGTTGAAATCGATTAAATTGATTTCAAAGAATGCCACGTTGTCGAAAAGCTCGTTATAACTCATAACACTTGGAAGATCATCCACTTACCACTTTCCTTTTCATCGAATTTTCTTTTCTTTCCTCCAGAAACCATTTTTACAGCTTGAATCTTTGTGTTCATCATTGCCAGCACTCGCTTCGTCAGTTCACCAAGCAAAGAACAAGATTTGTCATGCCTCACAAGTGCGATCGCCTTTTATTTCTATTTACATGAGAAGTGGGTGGACACTAAAAACAATAGAGCTGTCAATCAACGCATCCGGGAAAAGTCACACTCGACAAAATGTAAACTATCATACACTTGACAAATTTGCTAATTGTTTTAAATAACTATTGGTATTAATTCAGGCCTGTGATTAACTTTTGATTCTTTTGTTTGCCGTGTGAATTGAAAAAGCTGGATTAATGAATTTACCAATGTGATAAAAACTCAATTTTACCCGTCTTTTTTTTTAGTTAGACCGTACGCATAAGAAACCAGGTTTAGAAACCGTTTACACCGTAGTTCAGTTAAAATTCCCTTAGTGTGTCTTCAGCGCGTAAAAGAATTTCAGAACAATTAGCAGTAAAAAAGATTTCGGAAAAGTTATTAACAAATTACAAGCGTCACTAAAAGCAACTTCTCTTAGAGTGTTATGGCCAGTTTTATTGATATACTTATGTTGGGAATAACATATGGCTACCACCGCCGAAGAACTGAATGTCTTGTTCTTATTTCCTCGTGTGGTGCAGTTTTCGTTCAGTCGAAAAATGCGCGCGTAAGACAACGGATTTATTGAAACGTGTGGAGTGTTTTGCAGTCAGTCCTGGACATGCGTCGAGACATCACTGCACTTAACACTACCAAGCGCATCCACGAGTGATTACAAAAAAATAATTGCGCATTATTGTTTGGCGGGGTTTTGTTTCTCGATCGCACTGACCTCTGAATACACACAAAAGACACTTCCCTCTAAACAAAAAAAACTTTGTACGTTTTCGCACGTAACCGGTAATTTCTTCTCGATAGTTCCAATGGCAGGAGCATCTGGATGCAAAATCAAATGGTCGCCGAAAGGCTGTTTGTATTTGTGTGGCACTTTCTCACCTTACTTGTCGGCAAAAATGCGTAATGCGCATTACATGCGTAATGGCCGAGGTGTATTGTTTTCATCTTTTGTGTTGTATCATAGGTGTAATCTTATAAAGCGTTTTTGATGACAACACGAAAGGATGAGGCAGAATTTTTTCAGGAAGTTATGCGTGAATCAAGTGTGCGATACTGTGCTATTCTCTCCAAAGCCATTCTCATATCTCAGATCGCGAGGTTTCTTGCTGCTACTCTTCATCAGGCAATGAAGTCTACCAGCTACGCGTCACCATTGTTATCAAGGTGGTTGTTGTGATTGGTGCGTTTCGATCCTCATTCTTGGCCAAGTAACTGTCTCCTCTACTAGTCTGGTGGCTTAACGCAAAATTTGAGACAGATAGTGACATAGCGGACAAAAGTGCCAAACTTTGTATGCAATTTCCTTGGGATATGAGTATTAAATCTGGGATGGGGGCCCAAGAAAGAAACTGCTCCTTAACGCATAAACTGGGAAATACTTTTCATCTTCATACTGCTGCGCTTGGTAACCAGGCTTTTGTCTCAAAATAGTTTTTTTTTTGACAGTTTTGAAGGGTAAAATGGCTCAAAATTAATGGAAGGATTTCCCTGAATGATAATTGCTTATTTTCCTTTAATAAAATGTTTCAAAATCGCCTGGTTACCTAGCAACTGTTATTTTTATATATATTATAAACCCTTTACAAAGTTTGTTAGGCTATTAAAAGATTATATAATAAACATTAGGATTTCTGTGAAGATTTATTTCGAAGGTCATCCAAATTATGCTCGTTAATGTATAAATGCATATTAAATAAATGTGGGTGGTTACCAAGCTCCACTTTTGAGGAGTCGTTTGCAGCACAGCACAGCACAGTTCTTTACACCAAGCTTAATAGTTGTGCACTGAATCAAATGGTACGCTCTTTATTTCTTCATAATAGCAAATATATGTTTCTGTGAGTAGCTAAACATGGAACAGGTACTTTATTACATAAAGTTTTCGTGACACGTTAATAAGTGACGCGAACAATAAGTGTCGCGAACATAACATGACGCGAAAATAAGTGAGGTGACTCACATTATGTCAATAAATAATCAAGAAAGAACGAGTTTATTAGCAATCAAACCTTCAGAAAATCATATTTTTAACTATTCTGAGGCAGCGTCTTGATCCTCCTCACCACTATTACTTTCTTCCTCTGCTGCAGGCAGCATTTCTTTTGAACAGTCCTCAAACCGTCCATTTACTGGTTCCTTGTCGTGCTGTTCCACTGGCTGCTTGAACCTCACAGTGGCTTTTACGGTTTTTAATAAAATGAAGTAGTTTTATTTGATTCAAGGACAAGTTATACATTAAGTCTTACTCAAAAACTCGAAATTAAAGTGATTCAAAATCGGAAAATTTCCGCAAAATTTCGACATTTAAGTTTCGCGAAATTAACATGCCACAAACATTTCATGTAATATTTAAGGTAAGTCGTAGAATTTATCTGTAGTTCCATACACACATCATAAATTAGTAGCTGTCCCATTTCAGCTGCCAGAAACCTGGTACGTTAGAAATTTCTCATAGCTGTTAATTGGCAAGTAATCGGACGAACATTCCAAAAACTGATATTTGAAACGGTATACAAATTGGGGAAAAAGAATCCGGTGTGTAACGTGGGGGGGGGGGGATGGACAAAAACACGAGACAGAATTATATAACAACAACCTGTATCAACTATTTATTCCGAACTAAACACGTGACTACCGTGTTCCAAATATGGGAAGAGAAAATGGCTACAAGTGGGGGTGTATATTTTCAGTACTAAATGCTAACAGTAATCTGCTCTGTAAAAATATGATTAAGTGAGCTCACTTAATCATATTATAAAATCAATCAAAGTATAAAATATTTCATACTGATAGGAGAAAATCAATCATTCAGCTCAGAAGGTGTGTCATTCCCGTGAGGGGCACAGTGACCAGGCGTGTGTTTCTCGAAAGCCCCGAAACTTTTCGGGCCTATTTCGGGTACCATGATTCCCGCTGTATCTTTAAAACGAAGACCTCTTTAGGCATCAAATCTTGCAATAACGCTGCTCTGTCTCACCTTGAAAACATACTAAATTACCACCTTTTAGGATAAACGGAGTTGCAGTTTTACAACTTGCTCTTCGGGCCCTAAAAGTTTTCGGGACTTTTGAGAAACGGGCCCCATACCCGGTAAGAAGGTTTTCAACAAAATGGTGAGTGAGGAAAAAAACCAAGTTCAGCACCCGAAGGAAAAACCGTTGCAAATGAAATAACTGCGCAATTTACGCGCAGTTAAGGGTAAAAACTCACTATCCAAACGTTTTCAATTTCCGAGCCATATTGAAGCTGTATTCTTGACGATTACTTCGACAAAGGTCTTGATTTAGGCCCTTTTTACAAGCAGGTAGGGTAACCCTAGTAATAGGGTTTTATCGACGTGTTTACAAGGCAGCTAAACAGAAAACTTTTCAAGTGCAAGGTAGGTAAGCATCCTTCCCTCGAATAACTTCTCCCACCAATGATCTGTACGGCTAAGTTTTCTTCGTTAACTTCTTCGTCAAATCACTCTGCCGTTTCACATGTTGCATTCAAGTCATTCCCGCGAGTAAAGCATTGTATTGTAACTAGTTGTCGTTGTCTAGAAATAAATAGGTAACGTAACAGCATTCCATGAAACTCGAAAGGAGCAATAACAGGCAGCGCGAAAGGAGAATCGAAGTACTCAGCAGAACTCTTTTCTTGTCGACCAGTTTGTTTGCGATTCAGTTGTCCTGGGTGTCAGGGTAACCCTACCTGTGAAATTTTGCTTGTAAACCCGCCGGGCTATCATTGACCCTCCTGCTAGAGTAACCCTGGCACTAGGGTTACCCTCCCTGCTTGTAAACAGAGCCTTAACCAACGGAACGTTCACGGAAAGCGGTAGAAAACATTTTACCGGTGGTAGATTTATGTCACGTGCTAGGCAAACAGAGTGATCATGTTTCCTTAGATCATGTTTCGCACCGCACCATTCGGCGGACTTCGATATTTCAAAGCAACGTTTCAGTTTCTTTGCCTGCCGTGGAATAAAACATTGTTTACCTTTTAGCTACAATATATGTTAACAGCGCTTGTTCTAAGAAAAACCGTACTTTTCACATCGTCGAAAGCCAGTTGTAAGCCGAAATGCATATTTGCATATTCCATGTTTACCTGGCGCTGTCACGGTTGTGAGAAAACTCGAAAGTACAGTGTAATTGGTAGTTAAAAAAATTAACAGCAAAGAAAAGCGAGCGAAATTCAAAACAAGTCTTTCTAGGGATGAAAACGGCAACTGGTTGTCATAGTGTAATACAAAGATCTCAAATAAGAGCTAACGTGAATATTTGCACGACCCATCTTTCAACGCGAAAGTAACGCCAGCGGAAAACAGGCCTACTCGACCGTTCCGACTTTAAGTTCCGACTTCCCCCGATAAATTCTCGACCCCTTCCGACTATTCGCCCCTGAAAAATCAGAATTTTGGGGAGTCCTTACAGTGTTGTCCTTACAGTATTATCGCGCACAGGAACACCAAGCGCAAGAAACAGAAGGCAACCAACACGAAATTAGGTGTGCGTTCTCCTTTCTCGAATGTAATAACTATTGTTCCTTTTTGAATATTTGAAATTCTGTAGATTAAAAGGGTTATTTACTATTTTCTTGACATTAATAGTAAAATTATATTTCTTTGTTATTTACACCACAGGCACCCCATCATAGCTATTAAAGTGAGATATTTGT
>JAEMWC010001256.1:197500-207500 GCA_016490735.1 Pachyseris speciosa | reverse complement strand
CTGAAGCTCAGGTGCAAGTTTACCTGATTGGGCATACAAAAATTACTTTTCCCCTCCACTTAAATGGGCTAGGTCACATTATTTTAGGTAATTCCATTTATTTTCATTCATCATGAGCCCTAAACTGCAAAAAAGGTATTTCTCCATTGAAACTACAGTTTATTATTACAAACAGAACCAAGAAAACGTATACCTTACAAGATAATACAAACAGTTCATTCACTTACATTGTGACCCCTTTGATTCCTCCTTGCAATTATTAGACTTTCACTTTGCATGTCAGTCACTTTTCCTTGCACCCTGATACGGGTTGTGACCCTCTTCTGTTTGGCCTTAAGAGTTTTGAAGTAAGTCTTTATTGCACCTGTGGCAGGAAATTCAGAAAATTAAAATAACTTCTCATAACAGGGCATGATTATAACATGTGACACAATTTGCATTTTCTATTTGATAAATATTGTGCCACCACCCACCCCCAAATGTAGGACTGTATACATGACTTGGTCTCAGCCATGCATGTACATACAGTGTATGTGTGTGTGTGTTAGTCTTAATGGATGACTAATGCATCTTCACTAGAATGGTTCAATTATTTCAGTTGCTTTGTGTTACTTGTTACACAAATTCTCAGAGGCTTTGAGGTGATCTGCATGTCAAACAATTGCACATTGGTAGTCTTAACACTAGAGAAAAAGTATACTTAGAAAGATTTCAAGTCAAGATACTTCAAGTAAAATTTTCTGACTTAACGCTTCACACACAAGTGTTGTTTTTTCCTTGAGATATAACTTAAGTTTATTTTCCCACACAGTTAATTAAAGTTGACTGACTGGCTTCCTCCACCTCAAAGCTCAAGAAACCGCAAGTTGTCTAAGTCAGTTCTAAGGATGGTTTTCAAGTCACTTGAAACTTTCTTGAATCGTTTCAACTTTCCGACTATAATGGATGTAAAGTAAAATATCTTGAGATTTTACTAAGGTCTTCACACACATATTTTTGGCTAAGTAAAACTTAGCAGCTCTTAAGTCTAACTTAACAGCCTACTGTTAAGACTACCATTGTAAAATTTAATAGTGCCTTGAGAAGAAAAACATATCACTGTTACTTAAGCTATACATGTAGCATTACTGAGTACTCACGCTCCAAGATCACAGGATCAGCTTCTTTAAATGCTGAAGTAGCTCTTACTCCTCTCTCTATTGCTTCACTCACTTCATTATTGATTTCATCTTTAAAACTGAAATTCAAAATTCAGTAATTAATATACCATAAAAGCTCTATTATAAATAATAAGCCCCCCATTTGGAAGTCGGTTTTTGTAATAAGCCTCTCCCCCACCTCTTTAGGGCATGGGATTAATTGCAATTGAAGGGCTGAGGGCATAAACTGCCTATGTGTAGTTTTAGGTGTTTTTGCATACGTTATTTCTCGAAAACGAAAAAGAAATCGGTGAAAAAAAATACGGGACAATGTTTTTGAATCAAAATGCAGTTCACATGCAAAAATTTGGACAAATCCAAGCGAACTAAAAAAACGGCCGAAAATTACACATAGGCAGTTTATGCCCTCAGCCCTTCATATGTCTGCCTTATTAACATGCATGAAGCAATGCCCAAGGGTATTCTTTATTTGAAAACTTAGCGTCAAATGCTCGTAAGTGAAGGGTAAAACTGAAACTGGACATGAAATGATTGACAGGTAGAAAGGATTGTTCCATAGTGTGACGTAGACTAAAAGTTTTGGCGGTTAAAACATTGGTACTTACGCAACGTGTCTGCTGAAGCTCCCGACTCGATCCGCGCTAGCTTGTTTGGTTTAATCGAATTATGTCAATTTGCCTGTTCGCTTGGTGATCGAAGGACATCATGAAGTCTTTAGATCCACAAGTCTAACACGGCTGAAAGAAGCCAGTCGTGTTTTCTCTGCTTGCCAAACCATGAAGAGAGAGATGAATTTGACTCTCCGGTTTGGGAGTAGAGATTAAGAGCCGGCAGAAAAAAAAACTCTGAAAACATGCCCTCCTATGCTAGTCGGTTTTTGTAATAAGCACCCCCTCTCTAATAACCCCCCCCCCCCTCCCATTCCCTCGTTTCCTCTTACAAAATCCACTTCATGCAACCCAGTTGGTTTGTTTTTAAATTAATATACACTGCAATAATTGCAGTGTATATTAATTTAAAAACAAACCCTGCAATAATTGCAGTGTATATTAATTTAAAAATAAACCAACTGGGTTGCATGAAGTGGATTTTGTAAGAGGAAACGAGGGAATGGGAGGGGGGGGGGGGTTGTTTGAGTTTTGTACAAAAACTATTAAGATTTGAAATAAGCCCGCCGTTAATGAGGCCTGCAAATAAATAAGCCTCGCCCCCAGACTTGATAGCCTAATTTAGCAACAGAACAGGAACACCATTTGAGGACGCAAGAGCGTACGGAAAGGACTGAACACGACTGGTCAAGTCAGTTTTAAGATCTGTGTGCGCCGTTGTCACAGTCGTCACGTTGCCTTTGCTAAATCAGCCTAATAGAGCTTTTATGGTACATGTACGATGCAGGTCAATTTGTTCTTTAGGTAACTTTGTTTCAAACCAGGTTAATTTGTTCTCGGGTAGGTTACCTATCTTTACCCAGGTTCATTTTAACTCAACCTAGGTCAGAATATCTATATCTTGTTTCAAAATAAAAGTGATTGAATTTGTCTGCAAGTCATTATGACATCACATCATGAATCCAGTGAACATCCAGAGGTCCTCACTTCAATACTCAAGATAAGCAATGAAAAAAAAAAATTAAACGAGGCTAGCTTGCAGGTAGCACAGAGGGGATTTGGTAGGGACAGAATGAATACATGTAGGATTAGGGATAAAATAGCTGGCCTTTGCTGACATCATTGAGACTACTCTGTCATTTTGTTAGGCTATTTGAAAGTGTCTGTATTGTTAAAGAGTTGAATTTGATAGCTATATACCTACTATCAGCAAACAGCAATAATAGGGAAAGAATAAACATCTCAGAACAATTTTACAAAACTGCCCTCTTAAAACTTTAGTATAGCCACCTTAAGTGACCAAAATTTAAGTAGTTGCACTCTGAATGTCAACAATCCTGTTACTATTTCTATTGTACATTTGCATACCTGTTACTGGGGTCCAAAGTCCACTCAGTAGGTGGGTCTTTTTCCTTTAACTTTGCAACAACTTTGTGGACGCACGCCTATATAAAATATACAGTGTACTGAGTTGAAAGCTTCTTTCAAGCAAGTAGCTACATTGTAGCAGAGAAAATGAAGGTGAAAGTTATGGGGAGTTACACTGTATGAGCACCATTTTGCAATGTTAACAATTATTATTGCTTACAAGCTGATATGATCTTGCATCAGCCCGATATTCATAACGCAATAGTGAAGTCTGATGTGCTATGAATTGTACTACACAATAGTTTATGCTGCCATGCCCCCCACCCCCCACCCCCCTAGTGATCGTGGGATTTTCATGCTTTTTCATTCAACAGTTGGAATCAGGTCAGTGCTGCCTTGAACACTAAGAAAATTCAACATGGCATCATTCGTACTGCAATACAAGGAAAAACAACTCTTCAGGCTATCTGCAATTTCTGAATTAACATGAACTTGGAGCTTGTAAATTTCCGACTGCCAGGTAAAATTGCTTAAAATTTCTTGTGCAGAGATTACTCCATTAATTTTGGCTTCATGTAAGGCTTTCTGGAGAGTTGTACAGTTGTTGTTTCACTGCAAATTTGAAGATCAGAGATTTTTAAGTTGGTTTCTGAGCAACAATGAAGCAATGAAAACAACATCTAAAATTGGGCATTGCTGCAATTGACTGATGCAAAAAACTTTCAGCGAAAATTATTCTTACCACCATGTCCCTGGGAAGGTTTTCATCTCGCCTTGTATTTGCTCTTTGATGAGTATCTGAACTCGCTGTCTCTCTCAAAGAGTCTATCTTTTCGGTCAGCGTTGCAATCTGGCGTTGCAGCTGTAGGAACTGCCTTTCGGTGTCAAAAGCCGAACGGGAAAGTGGCGTCTGCTGTGGTGTTGAAGAACTGGGAGTCCGGGGATTGGATCGACCCTCTTGTGCCGGAAATGTTGGTGAGGTTTCTTCAAAATCTCCACTACAACCTTCATCAAACCATAAATCGCGTCGTGTACTAGTCTGTCGATTTTCCATTCGGTTTCTTTCCACCAAAATTCGTGGACGGTCTTGCCCTCGTGGGACCGTTGCCTGTCGAAGGAAAAAGACAAATATCATGCTGTCAAATCAAAAATCGCAATGACTGGCGAAATTAGCAACTGAAGCCCTTGATCCCTGCAGTTTTCCTTCTGTATTTTTCTAATGAACAATTTATGAAGGCTTCTGTATCACTTTTAAGGCTCTTATAAAAGAAAGAAGACAGAAAAGTTCTGAAACGAAAACAACATGTGGCAAAGACTTACCGTGCGACGATCACGATCAGTCTGTCTCGAGTGTTGCGGAGAGTCCAACGAGACGTCGCTTGCCAAATTGTAAGAGCCACTGAAGCGGTTCATTTCAAACGATGGCACAAAAATGGTTAGCTTTCTTCTCGACAGATCGGATAAAAGATGTAAATATGCTGAAAAAGCTGGAGTCTATTGAAGTCCAGTGACACGTCAAGTGAGAAGTGACGATAAAAATCCCGCTCATTATGATAATCGCGATGTCGATTTCAATCATTTCATTGGAGGAAACACGTCACATGGTGTCACGTTGTTATGGTGATGATTCGTGATGAGGTGATCGTAGCCTGGTGAAATTTTATGGCTGAAAACTATCTCCTATCCTGGATTTACCTCAACATGGGAGAGAAAAGGTATTTTTGTGGTCATTGTAATGATTTTGTGAGTCGAGGCACACGATCGAATCATCTCAAAGAAATGGCAGAAGCAAATGAAACTTCCTACGACACCGACAATAGCGACTTGGATTCTGAAAGCCTCGATCCACGTGCTTTTGACCTGGGCTTTGAAAACGATGGTGAAGATTTGGTCGGTGGAAACTACAGTCACCTTGATTCTGATGGTAAGACCGTTATGCTATGATAAATTATGCTAGACTTACAATCCGGAATTGAAAAGCCTTGTATTTTACTCGCAATTTAGCTTATAAATTTTGGCAGACAGAACTACAAAAGCCCATTCATTTGACCAGTGATGATGATGATGATGATGATGATGATGATGATGATGATATAGAACTTAAAAGCCATTTCCAGGGATTTGAGAGAGAATATTAACAACCAAGCATTCACTACATTTTTGTTAGAAAAAGTATGTTATTGCATGGTTCAAGGTGATGTGTCTCTGATGAAATCTCATGCATAAGTGAGCTGCTAGTTCCTTTACTTGTTCACAAGAAATACAGCCGGTGATTTGCAAATAAGCACCTGACGGAGCTCCAGCAGGTGCTGTGTCTCATTGAAAGCACTGTTCAACTTGGGATGCAAATTAGTGGCCCTGCACGTGTATTCTATAGTTTGCCTTTAACTTTTTATGAGGGGTCTGAACACAAACCTTTGAGAACATACCCTTTATAATTTTTGCTTTTTTATGTACATCCAAACCATTGTAGCTGACAAACTCAAAATGGACAGGTTGTAAGATATGCCACTCTTTGTATAGCCTCAACTGCAGCCGCTGTTTGTGTCAGTCCTATTTTCCCTGTCCACCAACATCTGCTGAACCAAGTTGGAATTTGATTCCCAGGAACTGACCAATCTCATCATAGCTTTCAAGTTTCAGTGGCTTAAGTTGCCCATTAGCCTCCTTCACAGCCGTTGTTTGTGTCGGTTCTATTCAACCTTCCTGAGTGGATAATCAGACACAATTTGAATGGAATGTCCTGCTCTGTTCAGCAGATGTTGGTGGGGAGGGAGATTAGGACCGGCACAAACAATGGCTGCATTAAGGAGGCTACTGTTTGTAGTGTTTCATCTTGAGTATGTTACATTAATTACCATAGCAACCCACATAGTTGAAAGCAACTAAATACATGTTGAATTTTTTATCTCAAATGTCATTCTGTAGGTTTTTTATAATTGTTTCAGTACTGACAACATCACAGCATCACACTAATGGAACCAAATAGCATACAAAAAGTCTGTTTGGCCAGCTTATGTGCTCTTTGAAAGGGGAAAAACAGAGAAAATAAGCCTACATGCAAGAGTCCCATTCTGCAACACCATAAAGTTTGGATCAAGCAATAAAAAAAATTGTCTTATACAGTTTAGATACTGTATATATTCCAGGCACAGGGATGACCATTGTTAGCTAGGCTCATCCACCCTGGCATCATTGTTGTATTTCTACAGCCTTTTTTATTGTTTGTTGTGAGGGTTGGGCATTTGATATGTTTTATTGAGGGTGACTGTGTTGAAAAGTTGGGTCCATAGTCATTCTAACCAATTACTGTGTAAAATTTCAAATGTGGAACTTGTTGTATTGAATTAATTATGATTCTGTCCTCTACCTATTCAATTGTAGCTGAGACTAGTGGGGATCCAGAGACAACTCAGTCTTGCTTTGCAAACCTAGATGAAGAAGATAGGAGCCTGTTTGATGAGGCATTTATTCGCGAGTCCATTGCTGAGCCAGAAGATCTAAATGAGACTTTATTTTGCGAACAAATGCATAGTACAAATGAAGAGTTATGGGATGATTTAGTAGAGGAAAATGTTATGGAGGACCTTGATGAGACAAATTTTCCTGGTGCTGTTGAAGCAGGTGGTGATTCTTATAACAGGACTACTCTGATCAACTGGGTGCTGATATTTATTTGTTACTTGTGGACCTACTGTAATATTGCTGACCGTGGAATTGAACTCATGCTTCAGTTTCTCCATGCTTTCTTTACTGTTCTATCACAGCATATTCCATGGATGTCTTTATTCATGGCATCATTTCCATCAAGTCTATACTTGTTGAAGAAGCATTTTGGTTTCCATAAAGACTGTTTCCAGAAGTTTGTGGTCTGCCCAAAGTGCAATTCACTCTACAATTATGACTCTGCTTTTGAGACAGTAGGCAGCAGGAGATTGTCAAAGAAATGCTCATATGTTGAGTTCCCAAATCACAGAAACAGAGCACATCGCAAACCATGCAATGAAGTTCTCTTGAAAGAAGTTAAACTTCAAGATGGAAAAACTAAACTTTACCCCAAAAAGGTTTACTGCTACAGCAGCATCATTGAAACACTTAAGCTTTTCCTCCAACGTCCTGGGTTTACATCAAGATGTGAACTGTGGAGGGGAAGAGAAAGGACCAGCATACCAGGTTTATTGAGTGATGTGATCCATGGTACTGTCTGGAGAGATTTCAAGGGTCCAGATGGTTCACGGTTTATGAGCCATCCACGCAACTTAGCCTTTATGATGAACGTTGATTGGTTTCAGCCATTTAAACATTCACCATACAGTGTAGGGGTCATTTACCTTGCTTTGATGAACTTACCTCGTGCTGAGAGGTTTAAACGAGAAAATGTCATAGTGGTAGGAATTCTGCCAGGTCCAGGTGAACCTTCAAGTCTCAACCCATTTCTGATTCCAGTGGTTGCAGAACTGAAAGAGCTCTGGGAAGATGGAATTGAAGTATGTCATTCGGGTTCACCCAAAGTACCTCAGAAATTTTTTGCAGCATTGTTATTGGTGGCTTGTGACGTACCAGCAGCGAGAAAGTTATGCGGGTTTTTGGGACATGGTGCCAAACGAGGGTGTTCAAAATGTAAGAAGGAGTTTATCCCTGGGAAACATTTTGGGGATAAAATGAACTTTGGAGGATTTGAAAATTGCCTCCACCGAACAAATGAAGAGCATCGTTCTGAAGCCCAAGAAATCCTTCTGGAGAACACATTTCAGGGACGTAATGACAAGCAAAGCAAATATGGTACTCGCTACTCAGAACTTATGCAGCTTGAATACTTTGATTGTATTAGATTCACTATCATTGATCCTATGCACAATTTATTTCTGGGAACTGCTAAGCATATGATGAAAAATGTTTGGCTTCCAAACAAAGTTTTGAAGCAGACAGACTTAAAATCTATCCAGGAATTAATTGACAACATGAAAGTGCCATGCAACATAGGAAGGATCCCAAACAAGATAGCATCAAGTTTTGGAAGTTTCACATCAGATCAGTGGAAGCTGTGGACTGTTGTCTATTCAGAATTTGCTCTTAAAAATTATTTGCCAAGAGAAGATTACAGACTATGGCTCTTGTTTGTGAAAGCTTGCCGAATATTAACAGCTCCTGTTATCACAATTCGCTCTCTTGCTGAGGCACATTCTTCACTAATGCAATTCTGCAGGAAATTCGAGTCAATGTATGGACAACTGCAAGTAACTCCAAACATGCACTTACATTCACACCTCATCAATTGTATATTAGATTATGGACCTGTTCATAACTTCTGGCTATTTTCATTTGAACGTTTTAATGGCATTCTTGGAGACTTCAAGACAAATCAAAGAGCTGTAGAAATGCAGTTAATGCGGAAGTTTCTTCGAGATCAAGACATTAGAGATCTTCCATTCCCAAGTCTATTTCGTGAACACTTTGATCCTGTATTCAACCAGATGAAGAACACAAGCATGGATCCGCTCCAGGACATCAGTTCTACTGTGGATCTCTTGTCTCTCTCAGATGGGACTGTTACCAAATCAAATCTTTGGTTTGATAATGAGGCATGTACTTGTATCTCTCCACACAAAGTGGATTACCTGGATGATGATGAACTTAAGTTTCTTATGGAGTCTTATTCAACCTTCCTTGAAGGAGTGGACATCAGAAATGGAACTGTTATATTTGACCGTTATGCCAGTGTGGAATTCTGTGGTGAACATTACGGCTCCCTTGACTCAAGAAGTGAGCGTTCTTCTTATGTTATCGCAAAGTGGGTTGGAGATGGTGGCCAAATCAATCCTGATACATCTGATGCAAGGCCTGCAGTTGTGCGACACTACCTGATGCAAAATATTTGTATCAGTGGAGAATGGAAAACCCTTGTCATGGCTGCTGTTTCTTGGTTTCAGAAACACCCAGACAGACATAAACATGACAGTGGAATTACAGAAATTTGGTGTAAGGACCTATTTGAACCATTAGGACCAGCATCGTTTGTTCCCGTCCAGAGAATTCAATGTAAATTTGTTGGAACTGTCCAAACATGGCGAAGAGAAAAAGTCCTCTTTGTTTTGCCACTTGAAAGAAAAATTTACTTGTGATGAAAATTGGCTTTTTAGTAGGGTGTTGCTCTTCACTTAAACCATTAAAGCTGAAATTATTTCCAGAATGTTCATTGCAACATGACTGGCATTTGAGGAAAGCTTAATTCAAAGTACTGTACAATGCTACTGTATTCTGTTAGTTGCAGAATGGTGAGAACTTGAACCTTACATGTATTTGTTGTAATTCAATTAACATTTCAGGAATGTTTCTGTCATTCATTTATTAGCTGCCTCAACAAATTTGTGGAATAGTGGATTTGCAGTGCTTTTTCAATTGAATATGGTTACATAATTGTAGTTTAAATTACTCCAACGTAATTGAAGACAACTCGCTCCAAAAAAGACAAACTTGGCATTGATTATTTCATCACAAAGGAAATAAAATGCCATAAGTTTATAATTATTGGACAGCCAGAGGGGAAAAGTTTGACTTCAAGTCAGGATGTATGGACCAAGCACAGCACGATAGCGAAATATTTTCCCATCTGGCCTGACCTAACTCAGTCAACAAGTACATGTATTTTATCATATCACTTCTCATGACCTTGATTTGATTAGACAATTTCTTATGGCGAATAGAGTGGCCTGAACTGAACTGTTCAGGGCCAGATGGCTTTTTCCATACTGATTCCTGTCAACTTATGTGGCCTTACATCAGTTTTCTATTTAACAATTAGATTATGAGCTCAAGATTTCTATCGCATGATAGCTGATGAGGGCGCAGCCCGAATCAGCTATC
>JAEMWC010001256.1:70000-187500 GCA_016490735.1 Pachyseris speciosa | reverse complement strand
TAAAACACAACGGAAAAGGAAGAAGAAATATGTTAGAAACCAAACGAATTGTGCTGATTGTTTATTGATCGGTGACAGTCAAGTCGCCATGGTTTTGAGATTGATAGCTTCAAAGGAAGGCAAAGATTGATTGGTACTCACATATTTCTATATCTTCCGGACGAAAATGCTTCTCGCAAGTGTATACTTTGTCATTGCTGATTTGACTTTCAAAGTTTTTGTCGATCTCTCTTGATTTAGTGAGTTCGTTCAACCAGTCGTCTCTCCATTTCTTGTACTCGGCGTTCCTCGAAACTGGTAGTTTCCATATCCCGATTCCTTTAATTCTACGAGATGTTCCACAGCCAAAAACAGCACAGTTGTCGCCAGGCATTTGTGTGAATTATATCTGAGATTTCGAGATTAATTTATAAATCTAAAATGACACAAAACATCGCTATCGTAAGCTTCATGTCCACGCCAACTTGAAAACTGGCCATGCTTGGTTATAGTCACGTGATCTCTAAAATGGTAAACAATAACCTTCTCCTTTGAAGTTTGCCGGGTTTCCAAACCAGTCTCCCTCTACTAACTATGCCAGACACTGGCCGACCAACTGAGCATACCCTATACAGGGAGCGAGTCTATTGCCTTGTCAGCCTTTGGTGCACACTCCTCATCCAACAGACAGTTACCCGTTGCCACCATCAAGGTTGTTACTGCTTATGGTGAAGAAGTCCCAGTACGTGTTCTGGTGGTTGAACAGATCACCACACCACTTCAGAACCAGTTCTGTCAAAAGATCCATGACATACCTCACCTCAGGGGTCTTACCCTTGCGCACCCTGTGACTTCGGATGAGAACTTTGCAATCTCTCTCTTAATTGGTGCAGATCACTACTGGGATTTGGTGGAAGACACTATCATCTGCGGACAGGGCCCAGCTGCTGTGGCCTCCAAGCTCGGTTACCTCGTATCAGGGCCACTACAGATCGACATTGTGAATCCAGCTGACACTGTCTTCCACAAAGGAAGCAGAATTTGATCTCGCACAGTTTTGGGCCTTGGAGTCTATAGGCATCTCTCCACCTACTGATAAGGATGAACATGAACTCTTTCTTCAAGACTATCAAGGCTCTTCAATCACAAGAAACTCTGATGGCAGTTACAGCGTCAAATTTCCATGGAAGGAGGACTCTCCGCCACTACCAACCATGGTAACTGCATTCGCTGCACATGAATTATGGTTCGTCGTTTTGCCCAAACTCCCGAGCTTCTTAAATCCTATGGCATATATAATTGACGAGCACGAAAGGCGTGGGTTCATCGAAAGAGTTGACAATGTGGCTTTCACTGACAGTGCACACTACATCCCACATCATGCAGTCAAGAAGGACTCAGCCAGCATGCAGCTCTCATTCCCCGAGCAACTCTCCAAGCCTAAACGACTGTCTCATATGGTTGGCCCCCCGTTTCTAAACGACATGTGCTCCATCATCATCAGGTTCCACACCTTCACCTACGGTCTCTCCACAGACATTGAAAAGGCATTTCTTCATGTCGGTCTCGATGAAGGCGACCGAGACTTTACCAGATTTTTCTGGTTATCGAACCCTGTAGATCCAGAAAGCAAGTTCCATGTCTTTCGCTTCAAGACTGTCCTGTTTGGCTGCGCCAGTTCTCCCTTCATGTTGAACGCCACGCTACATCGCCAACTAGAAAGCTATACTTCACCTGTTGCTAATGACATGAAGGATAATATGTATGTGGACAATGTTATCTCAGGATGTGACCGAGAAACTGCAGTTGTTCACTATTACGAAGAGGCCAGATCAATCATGGATGAAGCCAACTTCAATTTGCGCTCCTGGGCAACCAATAGCCCATTACTCCGTGAACAAACTGAGGAAGACCAAACCTCTAAATCGAACACTGTTGTAAACATTCTTGGTCTCCGATGGGATCCACTTCATGATACGCTCCATCTTGCACCTAAGGAAACAATCCTACCACCAAGTCAACACATCTCTAAACGCGATGTACTGCAACACTCATCGAAGACCTATGATCCACTAGGGTATTTATCTCCTGTAACTGTGAAAGCCAAACTTCTGATCAAAGAACTGTGGCAGAAGAAACTTGAATGGGACGAACCACTTCCCACTGACCTCGCCATCAAGTGGAACGATATTGCTGGAGACATCCAAGAAGCTAGCAAGCGAGTCCTACCTAGGTGCTTCTTCACACACTGCCGGACTGACACACACCCAATCTACCAATATGTGTTCGTTGATGCCAGCCCCAAGGCGTATGGGGCAGTTGCCTACATCTCTACTGGTGATCAGTCCTCACTTGTCATGGCAAAGTCACGTGTTGCCCCATTGAAGACATTAACGCTTCCTCACTTGGAGCTCATGGCTGTGTTAATCTGCACTCGACTTGCCCATTTCATCTCAGGAGCCTTTAAGTCAAGATTTCCGAACCTGATAGTCAATATGTGGTCAGACAGTGAGATAGTTCTTCACTGGCTACAGAGCACAAAGCCCCTAAAGCAGTTTTTAGCAAACCACACCCAGGAAATTAAGAAGCTGTTCCCCGTTACTGTGTGGAATCATTGCCCGACTCACGACAACCCTGCTGATCTGCTGACTCGTGGGATCAACACCACACAGCTTCACGCTTCCTCTCTTTGGAAACATGGTCCACCGTGGTTACCATTCAAAGAACAATGGCCTTCGTGGAATCACTCAAGGATTCTTCACCTACAACTATCTGACACCACTGATATGGACTACACCGATACCGTGACCGCCAAGGTAAATGCCACAACCAACGGGGCTACTCAGTCAGACCCTGTGGAGAAAGATACAGGCATCCACCATAAAATTGACGCATCGAGATACAGCACACTCTTCAAGCTGCTTGCTGTAACAGCATATGTTTCCGATTTGTCAAGAACTTACGGAACCATGCGTCACGAGCGGTGGAACCACTATCTGTACATGAGAGGCGAGAAGCCCAACACCAATGGATCCAGAACTCTCAAGCTCTAACCTATGCAAACGAAATTGCCAACCTGCAGTCCAGATAGAGTACCCGCTTACCACTAGTGCGACAGCTTTGTCTATTCCTTGATGCTGACGGACTTCTTTGTTGTGGGGCAAGGATCCATAATGCTCCACTTGCTGAATCAGCAAAATTTCCATACCTGCTGCCCCCAGCCACCCCTTCACTACACTAGCCGTTTACGAAACCCACAGAAAACAACTCCACTCTGGTGTCAATGCGACAGTGACCACACTGCGTCAAAACTTCTGCATAACATCAATACGCCAGTATGTAAAGAAGTTACTTCACTGCTGTGTGACCTGTAGGAAACTGGAAGGAGCAGCCTTTAGAGCTCCAGATCCTGTACCTTTGTCCAAGTTGAGAGTCCAAGAAGCAGCACCCTTTACAGTTACTGGAGTGGATTTCACGGGACCCCTTTATGTACGTTCAGAAAGTGGTGAGACCAAGAGCTACATTTGTCTCTTCACCTGTGCTGTAACCAGGGCAGTACATTTGGAAGTCGTGAGCGACCTGTCAGAGGAAACCTTCCTTCAAGCCTTCCGCCGTTTTTCAAGCCGCAGGTCTCTGCCACTGCACATGATATCTGATAATGCTTCTACCTACCTCGCTGCTGCAGAAACACTGAACGAGCTATTCCAATCTGTTTCACTAAAGGAACTGTTTGGCCGACAAGGTGTTGAATGGAAATTCATCCCTAAGCGAGCCCCCTGGTAAGGTGGTTTCTGGGAATGACTCGTTGGATTGACAAAGAGAGCCACCAAGAAGACACTTGGCAGAGCATCTATCACACTGATGGAACTCCAAACCCTTACTGTTGAGGTGGAAGCCATTCTAAATGATCACCCCATCACCTACGTATCAAGCGATGCTGCAGACCCAGAACCATTAATGCCCTCCAATCTTCTGCATGGGAGGAGAATCACCTCACTGCCTTATCCTGTTACTGACGATGATCATTTAGATCCTGACTATGGAAGTGCATCAGACATGAGGCGAAGAGCATCAAAACAAGCTTGTATACTCGAACGTTTCTGGAGCAGATGGCGACATGAGTATCTTACCTCTCTTCGCGAGTTCCACCGAACAACAGGAACCAATGAAAGGTCCATCAAGCAAGGAGACATTGTACTGATTCACAATGAGGACGCCAGATCAACATGGAGGCTAGCCGTTGCAGAGAACCTGATTCGAGGAGGTGATGGCCTTGTGCGGGCAGCAGATATCCGGAGAAGTACTGGACACACCAACAGACCAGTCACTAAGCTGTACCCACTTGAAATTTCTACCAGTGTCGCTGTTGATGTGAGACCCCAGCCAAAGGACCACTCTGAACGAGCTGCAGTTACTGATGCCATGAGAAGAATCTCTGAATGGGCAAGATGCATCCGCCCCCCCCCCCCCCCACCGAGGATGTCCAATAGTCCTTATGAACTTTGAACCTTTCTAGGTTTTTGTTTTGTCTCGTATATTTCATAAGTGTAACCGCAGTACTTGTGTCATGCAGTTGTTGTTATGATTTTAGAAAATGATGTGAGAAAAAACCGCCATCTTGAATATATGTGATTACTGTGCTTCGCTCTCTGTGTGTTCATTGTTCACTCGGGCTGTTCTTCGCCGTCAATTTACCCCTTCATACTCAAATGCTTCTTGTACAGCCTGGCCCACCTGTGATCTTTAGTGGTATGTTATTCTCTTTCCTACAGTGTTCAAAGTAACATGTGTATGTTGCAGGTAAAAATGAAATTCAGGTAACCTAGGTTGATTCTCAAATCCCTTTGTCAGTTTTGTTAAACTGGCTGCCTGCCTGCCCTCTTTAACTTGAAATGGTTATTTCAGGTAACCAGTCCCCTCTTTTTCCTTTTTATTTAACTGAATGTCTATAATGTCACTAATGGTGGAAATAAAGCATGTTGTTACTATGTCTACTTAGCCTAATTATTCAAAATTAGGGTTAGGAGCCAAAGGAAATTGATTTTCAACCTGTGAGTTAAAATTTTTTACCTGATTTTAAGCGGCAACATGTACACTTTGAAATTCAAATTGACCTCTTTTTTTTACTGGATTCAATGTATATTGTGTATGCTACCTTTATGTTCAAAGGAATAATTGTTAGAACTGGAGAGTGCAATTAATTTCAAATGAGTGCCCTTAAGAAATGTAATTGACAGAAGTTGAAGGAGATGATCTAGCCTATTGGCTAAATAAATTCATCAATTCTGGTATTATTACCAGAGACCACTTGATTTATCAGAACATTGATGCTTTTTTGACTGAACAGTTGACTCAGCCCAACCCTGTTACAAACTGGAAACATTGGCCAACGTTATTCAGTTATTGCAAATCTCTAGCTGAACTTGCTTCAAGAAAAGGCTACATGTTCTGCCTTAGATGTAAACGTTTTGGTTTTGAAGAGAACAGAGATGTGGTTGCATCAGCAGTTTCTTACTGCAATCCTGGTCCATCATTGTGAACACTGGAATCAAGAACATTGTCTCCTGTGTATAACTCTGGGCCTGGTTGTTCGAAAGCAGGTTAAATCCTAACCACAGGTTAAATCGCCTTAACCCAAGGTTAAATTTTAACCGTGGGTTAGTTATGTTGTTCAAACGTTGGTAAGCGCTAACCTTGGGTTAAACAGTGGGTTAAATCTAACCCAGCTAGCAAGGTGGGTTAAATCGCTAACCTCAGGCTAAATGATTAATAAAAGTACGCAAAATGGCCGATTTGTTGTTTGGCGACTTAATACGATGACCGCAAAGACCCAGGCAGTTAAGAGAACTCGTAGACATTGCCAATTTCAGTGACAATGAATTAAGAGCTCGCTACAGGTTTGGACGGCATGCAATTTAGTACATTACGGATCTCCTTGCTGATGATCTTCATAGTAACACTCGCAGAAATCATGCACTTCTGCCCCTTCAGCAGGTTCTTATTACTTTGCGATTTTTCGCCAGTGGAAGCTTTCTTCAAGTAATTGGACACACTGCTGGTGTGGACAAGTCCACCGTTTTTCGCGTTGTGACGAACGTGACAAACGCCTTGTCTAGAAAGCAGAGCCAATTTATTAAATGGCCAACAGCAGCCGAGCGAGTTGCCAGCAAGAGTGCTTTTTAACATCATGGGGGCTTTCCATCCGTTATAGGCTGCGTCGATGGCACTCATTAGAATTGAAGCCCCTAAAAATCATGAAAATGCGTTCGTGAACAGATAGGGTTTCCACTCCACGCTCAAGGAATATGTAACCACAAAGGTTAGTTACAATGTAGAAAACTCACGCAGAATAATATAAACAAACCATGCGCTACTTCAAGTGGAGAAATAATGGCGAGGCTGGCCCATCCTCGGTGTAAAAACCTCACAACTGACGTCACAGCTCTAGTTACATTGTAATCGAATTGAATCTAGTTCAGTTCTTGTAGTTCTTTAGTTCTCAGTGTTGATATCGTAGTTCTGTGGTTCTTCTAGTTCTGAGGTTCTTGTACTGAGTTCTCTTAGTCATTAGGGTCTTCTTGGTTCTTATGGTTCTCGTGGTTCTCTTGGTTCTTGTAGTTCTCTTGGTTCTCATGGTTCCTTGTAGTTCTCGTGGTTCTTATGGTTCTTGTGGTTCTCTTGGTTCTCGTGGTTCTTATGGTCATTTCGAAAAGTTTCCGGGTGGCCTGAAGCGATCCAGTTCTGGAAATTTTGGTTGAATGGATTGCGCCCCATGGAAAGCTGGAACGAGATGAAGAGTGAATCTCATCTCCAAGCCTCTCTCAACAAAGACAAAATAAACATGGCGAGACACACAGAGATTTTTATTCTTCGTAGTCTTGTGCTTCTTTTCTATTTGTCTAGTTCTTTTGGAGTTAACGTAGATACAGCAACCCAAGCTTTTATCCAAGCAATGCTGCAGAGAGAAGGCATGTGCGCAGTAACCGAACCGATTCGTGCTTTTCCTGGTGGAGACTATTTTCGGAACAGACTAGGCGACACGTGTGAAGCATTTCTTCTACCAGATATTTTGTTCTGGGACCCAACATTGTATTTTTCTGCTCTTAGGTTACGTTGCCCCTTGTGTGAGGAACAAGGATTGTTTGAGCAGCTAAATCCAATATGCTGGAAAGACGGTAGCCGGATGTACGATCAGCCGCATCTACTCTATGGGTTACGAAATGACATACTTCTTGTCAGTAGAGTTTATCTGTGCAAAAATAAACACCAAATTCTCAGTCACGACTCAGGGATCATGTCTCAAATAAAAGGGGAATTTCTTCCTCCGTTTGTTCTGTGCCACAAAGTTGGTGTTACCAGAGAGATGTTTCAGCTTGTTACATCTCATATCAGAGCAGGAATGTCAATCTCGGATATACCGGTCTTATGGCAACAGACTATATTTGACGAATATGGCTTGAGAAAGTTGTATTATTTCCAAGAAACAGGGAGAAATACAGTGGAATTTCCTATTTTCTCATCCAAAGGCCGAAAAGTGGGTGAAAAAAAAAAACTCACTGCGTGCTATATACAATCTTACTTCGAAAGGGTACATTTGTTTAGTGCAAGAATGTGTCAAATGAAGGCTTCTTCCCTCAGTGCAGACCACACCTCTAAAGTATCTTCAAACATCGGATTTTGGTGCGATGGAAAATGGGTACGACTCTACGATAGCCTATTCATTGTTATGAATGAAGTTGGAGTTATGTCATGGCAGCTTTGCAAGGGTACTGGTTTTTCTGCAGTTGAGGGGCTACTGCATTAACTCAAAGACAGCCTTGCAGCATTATGTTGTACCATAGATCAATTCCACATTGATAACTGTTGTCACTGGAGAGCAAAACTACAATCTGTGTTTGGAAACGATACCTTGGTTAAACTTGACCCTTTTCATGCCATACAAAGGTTTACCTCCAAACTTCCAAGAAAAGGGGGGGGGGGGGGGGTAGGGGAAGTGCATTAAGAAAACGACGCTCTCGAATGATATCAAACTTTAAACTAATTATTAGAGATCCTACCGACCAAGGAAAAATGAGAAAAAAGCCAACTCCTTGCAAAGATACTATTGAAAAGAACATTGCAACATTTCTTGAACAGTGGAAGAATGTGGAGTAGGAGGGGACACAGCTTGTTCCACAATGTGCGCTTGATGAGATAGACAAGCTATTGGTGCATGTAAGAAAAGACTG
Organism: Pachyseris speciosa; assembly: GCA_016490735.1. Lineage (NCBI taxonomy): Eukaryota > Metazoa > Cnidaria > Anthozoa > Scleractinia > Pachyseridae > Pachyseris > Pachyseris speciosa. The sequence goes on along the minus strand of JAEMWC010001256.1, from coordinate 179,293 downwards.
CTTGTCCCATATACCACCAGCTGGAGGGAAAAGTAAGAATGAAGGTATACATAGAGTTCTGAATAAAACTCTAAAAAAAAATCAAGAATTGTTATTCAGTTTGCTATTGCCTTACTTGGTGTGTTTTTTTATATTTGGAACGAGAAACAGCTGTCAGGAGAACAAACAAAGAAAAAAATCAGAGTTGTGCCACCAATTGAGTCAAACTTTAATGTAATAGACAACAATTATGAAGAAAGAAGTGGGCATTTTGGAATAATGAACTGTGGTGATTTTATAACCATGGAAGCAGATGGAGACAGTGCATATGAATCCACTTGTAGCAGTGACAGTGGTTTTGAAAATTCAGCAGCTGAGATGGTTGACAAACTTAATGAATATTTACAATGTAAACAGTCCTCAGATTCATCTTCTGACGAAAAAGAGAACTGTTCCCTTGTGGCTTCTTCTAGTAATTTCCCAGTTTCACTGAGTGAGGAGCAAATGCTTATCATCTTATCATCATCAAAATCAGTGGAGGAACTATGTGCTTACATTCAGCAGGCTGGCCAGTTAAGCCGATTTGATCCAAACTTATTAACATTTGTCAAAAGCACCTTAACATTACTTCATTCAAAGTTTACAAGTCAAAGAAATTCTTATTCACTGGATGACATTTTAGCCAACTATAGTATGCAGTGTTAATTCCACCCAACGGAAACTGTTTCTTTCTTGCCATAACATATGCATTGGAGCATGTAATTCCAAAACAGCCTGATTCAAAGGACATTCTCCAACACCTTGATTCACTGGGATTAGTGGGTTGTAGTCTTGACGGAGATATTTCTGCTAAACTTAGAAAGCTAATGTTTGATGAGTGGATGGCACATGCAGATTTATACCAGCACTTCCTTACTGAAAGAAAGATCTTTGAATCAGAGGCCAAGTTGTTTTTAAACAATGGGCACTTTGCAACAGAACTCGGCAATGTCATGCCCTTGGCCAATGCTTTAAAACTTCCTATCGTTGTTTTGCCCATCACACCAAGGGAAACAGTTCAATGCATGCCAATCTTTCTTGCCTTTGATCAATCTGGTCCAGGCCATTACGATGCTGTTGAATTGTCTTGAAACAAATGCATGCAACCTTCAAAGGCAATTCCTAAAACAGATATTGCATCTGGTAATGATGTGTCTTGTAGATGTGGGCAGGGGGCAAAAGAGGAAAAGAAAGACATTATTTCATGTGATGGTTTTAAAAAATGGTGCAAATGCTTTCAAGGAGGTAGAGGTTGCACAGACAGATGCAATTGCCTTGGCTGTGAAACCCATATGGAAAGAATATTAATGGAGACCGACAGAGAAGCAACTCTAACACTGGCCCAAGGAAAAGGGGTGCACCGCAAATGTCATCTGAGACCATGTCAGGGAAAAATTTAATGAGCAAGACGCAAAACCCTGGTGTAAATAGCCAATGGACATTTTTTGAAGAACTGGTGCTTGTTCAACTGATTCAACTCCAGTTCTCTGAGCATGACAATGACACAGCTGCTATACATATCTCCAGTTTAACCAATTGCTTGGTACTAAGCATGGCCATCCAAAAACTCTGCAGCAAATTACCAAGAACTTTGTATCCTTTCTGACTGAAAACGAAGTGTTCAAAACAATCTTCAAGGAACAAATACGACTGAATTGGTTTAGGTAATTTTATGCTCCATTTGGAAGGCCCTTAATTTCTCAGTAGTTACCGATAACCCTATTTTTCATCATTACTCAATGAATTAACTTTGCAGGCATAAGATACATGTAGTTCAAAAAATACAAGTCAGGGAAAATTAAAGAAGCTTAGCGTGAAGCTAGGCAGCCAATGGTATTTGCAGTTTTGGAGACAGATTAATTTCACAAAATCTGGACTACAGGTCCTACTTCCCAATTAAAGTATAATCTTATTAGAAACAAGCATCATTTTTTGGGATTTGAATAATTATTTGATGTTAATCCCTCACAGTGATATTATTGCATAGATGCTTCAAGGGATGCTAGTAGACGTAAGGTTGGTTTATTTTCAGGTCCAAAGTTAATATCATTTCAAGTACACTGTACCATGAGAGAGGTGGAAATAACTATATATTAAGGCTGTGTTTTCACTAGGACAATTTTAGCTAGATAAAGTCAGAAAAGTCCGGAAATACAGTGAAAACACTTTGTCTAGTGCGAGTTAACATTGCCAACTGTTTTCACAAGGAAAAACAACGGGTTTTCTCGCCTTTACGACAGGAAACTCACGCAGAGTTATACTACCTCGCAAGATGGTTTAACTTGTCCTGACAAATACCGCAGCCAATCGCATCGCGTGTAGTGACAGATGCCTGCCAAACAATCTGGCAGAATTATTGTCCAGACGCTCGGCCTCGGTCTTGGGAAATTTGATAAAATCGCTCGCTGTTCGCAACAAGGCAGTGCAGAATTCGTCCTTTGCATTCATAGCAGTGCATCGACCGATTCCAAAGGTTATCCCGACGGTTCTATATGAATTCCCAGTAGCTAATCTCCAAAGAGCAACGGCAACCCGCTTAATTCTCTACTGAGATAGCTTGGCGAAGAATTGTGTTCTGTCGTACCAGCTCAGGGCTGAGGAGTCCATAGATGTGTTCAAAAGTATCTCTGCTCACTCTGAAGTGCTCGCGCCACAGATGACCTTGGTAACGATTTACAACAAGCTGTTCGAACCAAAACTGGGGCCTTGGATAGACCCACATGGTCTTGCGCTTACGGCGATGTATGTTGTTTTGGCGTTGAATTTGCAGGATTACAACATTCTGTCGCATCCTCCGCATCTGCCGAGACGTTGATCGCATCCTCTGAACGAAACTCCTTCTCTTTTGCAAAAATATAGCGAGAATCAGTATTAGTGAAGTCATTAAAAGCGCTTCCTCTCCCGCCATTTTTGAAAGTTGTGCGGATTTGTAATTTGAATCTTCCGAGTCATTAGTGGCTTAAAATTTCCCAGTAAAAACAGATGTCATGTCTGTAAACAAACACCTAGGAAGAATGTTCAGCTAGTTAATCGGCCTAGTGAAAACACAGCCTAAGTTCTATAAGTCTTAATAGTTGATATGGAAGTGTATTCTAATTTAGGGTTAGATGAAAACCCTTTTGCCCTCAAGGCCTCCTGTGTTGTTTTTTTCAAGACTTGATGTTGTTTTGCTTATTCTGAGATTTCATGGCTATATTATAACCAAGACATCAGTAGGTTAATGTTAAAATAAATTGCACTGATATAGCACTTTTAGGAATACACAGGTATTGATATAATGGTATCAGTACATTATATTTTTTGCCCTTTCAGCTACAGGAATAGAATCACTTTTGTTTTTGAATTGATTGAAATCATGTGAGGTATCAGTGTAATAGCCTGAAATCATATGAGAAATTTGAATTCACAGGTATGATTTCAGACCAAAATTGCAAGACGTTCAATTACCACTCAATTAAACCCATATTGATAATGCACAATAAAATTGCCTTGTTATTATAGTTTAAGAAATAAAATTGTTGTGATTTAGTTATAACAGTAAATCAATCTGCTGGCAGCCAATCAGATTACACAGATCACCAGTGATTTTATGTTAATTAGGAGATCCAGGTCAATGGGAAATCTCAGAGTCACATGACTACTAAGTTGGCTTTATAGTTATTACCCTGGTAATACTTATATCAGCATGCATATTCTCTGCACTGATGGGGTCAATTTGTTTAACAATCAATTCAATCTGTTAATAAATCCTTCAATCTCTAGACCCTTGTGTAGATAGATAGATAGATAGTTTATTTATATAAAACAGCCAATAGGCTGAATAGCCCATTTCCGAGTTCTCTCATTTTGGAGACCTGGTGCCGAAATTGACTCACGAGATCGAGGCTAAGTGCATTGCATCGTATCAAACATGGAGGCTTCAAGTGAAAAAAATACATGCAGTGAAGATTTCTCGAGATTAAAGGTTGATGAATTGAAAAATTATTTGCGAGAGAGAGGTATACAATTAAGCGATGGTGGGAAAGGAAAACGGAAAGCTGAATTGCTTGATTTATGCCAGAAAGCAGCGGCAATGAAGCAGAGGAAACTGGATGATTCTGCCGAAGACCGCACAAAGCTACTGGAGGACAAATTTCAAACAAGTGAAGGGAAGTTGCCAGATCCTAAGACTTTGAGCAGTTGGACGCACAACTTCTCCAAAATTCCAGAGTTCACGTTCGGAGACCTTTACAATTATTTGGTAGGTAAAGATGATTATTCGCCTGAAAATCTTCGTTCGTTCAAAAGTCTTCTTGGCTTTAGGTTGTTTCGTGATGGCCACGTTGTTGACCTGAAGTATTGTCCAGTGGAGGGCAAAAGCTTTTGCTTTTTCCAGTTTAAAGTTAAACCCACAGAAAGGGCTAAAACTGAAGACGGTCAAACCACGTATAATGGATTTGTAATTTTAAATTCAAGTGGAGAGGTCCACTCAGCCTTTTGTCCCTGCAAGGGTGGAAGTGATGGCTGTTGTAGACATGTGGCAGCCGTGTTGTTCGATTTACAATCCACAGTTAGCAGCAATTTAATGTCTACGTGTACTTCGGGGAAATGTGAATGGAAAAGACGTTGTGGAAACAACGAGTATGCTATTCCTTTCCAAGATTTGAAAATTGTAAAAGCAGAGTTTGGAAAAACTGAAAATGACCCTGTAAAGCCAGTTAATTTTGAACCCGGGCACTCCTCTTTTGATGCTAGCATAATGAAGAGCATGCTCAGAAGAGGACTTCAGGAAGTGTTTCCCCAAGCTGTGGCACTACAATTTCTACCCAGGCCCAAAGAACCCGAAATCCCAGAGTCTCTAGTAGCTAAACATATAGCTGATGATAGCAATGTTGAAAGGTATGAGTCTGTAGAAAATGTAACCTTGTACACCCTAAAAGAGTATGCAGATATCTTCAAAAGTGAAAACAATATTGGCAGTGAGGAACTTTGCTCTGATGAGACAGTGCAGACATTTATGGACTTTTTGTCTATTGATGAGAAGCAATGCGATATCATTTGTGCAAAAACTGTTCAACAGGCAAATAGTCAGTTCTGGTTTGATCAAAGATCTGGACGAATAACAGCCTCCAACTTTTATAAAGTTTGTAACATGAGAGAAACAACTGATAAAACAAATACTGTTAAACTTCTCATGAACTATTGCCCTCTGGAACATATTCCAGAACAGTTAGAGTGGGGTCATGAGAAAGAGATTTCTGCATCAGAACTCTATTTTAAAAAACTGCGCTCTAAACATCAGGAACTCACAGTTGTTGAATCGGGACTTGTAATAAATCAAAAGTGGCCCTTTCTTGGTGCTTCCCCAGATCGTATTCGCTTTTGTAAATGTCATGGGAAAACACTAGTAGAATGCAAAAGTTTATTCTCAAAGAGAAACCTTCTGCCAGGAATTGCTGCATCTGAAAAGTTGATAAAAACCACGAAAAGCTTCCAGCTGAAGGAAGAGACCACTTGGTACTACCAGATACAGGGACAAATGGCTATTACAGGAATTCATCACACCGATCTTGTGATTTACACAAACAAGGGTATCCTGATTGTCCCGGTGGAATTCAATGAGCAGTTTTGGCTTCAAATACTGGATAAACTACACTTGTTTTTTGTAAAGTTCATGGTGCCTGAGCTTCTTTCTGGAATCATTCTGCGTAGTCTCAATACTTAGATAAATGTTTTATAAATTAGAGTATATGTTGTAGGTTAAAATAAAGATCAGTGTTAAAATGATTTTAACCAAGTTTGTGTTTATTTCCCTTTGTTTTTGATTTTATGATAAAAGGGAATGCAAAAACAAACCTAGTTGAAATCATTTGAATATGACCTTCACTTCAATCTGCAAGATGTTCATTCTCTAGGAGGCTTGTCAGGTTCAAAGGCTGGTATGGGTGGAATAGAAACTTGTTCATTATGGAAAACAAGATAGGGAAGTAGTAAACAAATAAGTCCATGAGAGTTTATGATTGTTTATAATATGATCACCATCTTCATTTAGCCCCTAGTCCTATTATTAATATATCCTTATTTAGTAAGGCATGAAAACAAGGGGAATACTAAAGATTATAAGAAGCAGTTTTTCCTTTTTGTCTACAAATCTAAATTGTAACACAAGGGCAAGCTATAAATTTTACCACTTATCACTTTTCTTTTTTTTTTCCTCTTCCAAAAATTTTGGTGGAAAATATTTGGGCATTAGACTCTGACAGGCTGTTCTCTGGACAATCCAGTAAGACACAGTGAAGAAGCATTGGTCAAATGTTAGCATTGGTTTCACCAAACAGTGGTGAAATCTGGCTGACATACATGTAGTCACTTTAACAACCAGTCTGGGTTACACTACTTATGTCAGTTTTAGGAGTGACAGTGTGAATACAGTGTACAATGATAGTTATCTTGCCAAAGGCTTAAGCAAGTTACAAAGTCCTCCACAGACAATCAACATTTGATCAGCCAGTTTTGCCAGGGTAAGAGGCAGATTTCCCTGGAAGACCTTGAAGTCTTTTAATCTCTCCATGGCTCTCTCTACATGAATACGTACTTTTGCAATCTGGCGTGTGGACTTTGTTGCTGCACGTGAAAGTTGTTTTCCTGAAAAAATGGAAAGTATTTTGTTGTGATATTTAACATTCACCTTGATTTTATTTATTTATTTTTGTATTGTCACTAGATACAGGTAGCTTTTCTGTGTGTTCAACAGTGTTGACCAATCCATTGGCAGGGCCAGACTGTTATTCAATTGACTTGATAAATTGTTTATTTGAGTTAAATTCTAGAGAGTACATAAACTGTGCATTTCTTTGTGTACTCACATAAGTAGAAAGGATGTAAAAGAAAATCTTTATTTATTGATTGATTTATTGCAAAAGTAAATCTTACCTTTTTTGGAAAAGGGTGGCATGTTAAGATAAACCTTCTTCTTTGTTAACATGTCCCGTATATTAAAACCTCTGTCAGCCATTACAGAGTCCCCTTCTTCCAGCAGATCAACTAACTGACTTTCTTGAGTAATTTTCCGATCACTGGTGCTCCCAGTCCAAAACTTAGACAGAAAACTGAAGTATCCAGAGGGTGTTATTCCAACTAAGGCTTTGATAGTGTTGTGTTCTTTGTACTCACTCCAAGTTGCTCTCTGAGCGTATGGTGAGGTTGGCTTCTCTATGAACACCTCGGTGCAGTCAATAATTATCCGTGTGTTTGGATACTTCTTGAAAGAGCAAGGAAGATTTTCTTTAACCGCTTCTTTACTAGGCCAAAGTACTAGAGTTTCCTTAAACAGAGTCGCAAGAAAGCAAACCCAGGTGGTAAAAATTCGGCTGATCTGAGCCTGGGAGACAGAAAATATATCAGCAAGTTGTCTCCCCGTCAGACCAAGCCTTAGCCTTACAAGACATATCAAAAATTCCTCAAGAACACTAAGACTTCTCTTTGGCCCAGGTTTAGTGATAGGTGAAGTTTGATATTTCAATTTTTTGTCTTTGTTTTTATCCCAGTATTTAAGCTTCTCAGCCTCGGGTGTAATCAAATCCACCAACATATTAAGGCAACCTAACGTTGGTATCCCAGTATAAAACTTGACAGAATCATCATTTTTCATGACATCCTCCAAGAAGAACTCTCTTTTCAATCTTGATTTGTCTGCCAGCTTAGCTTTCAGAGTTTTTAGCTGCTCTTCAAGCTCTTCAATACAACACATGGTAATGTCAGTTTGACAGCTGACAGAATTTACTTTTTTAGGTTTAGTATCCTTAAGATCACCAATTGAAGCTCGATCAGTTTTCTCGTTTTCTGCAACAGAACAGTACGAATGATCATGCTGTATGGCCTGGACATTGGCACTACTCCAGGTAACAACTAATTCAGCCCCTTTTACAGGATGATTTTCTTTATTGATGTCCACACGATGGCCAGGCTCAGGTGTTGTGATATCGTCGTTCAGCCGACGTTTCTTTCTCACTGATTCGTAGCGAACATCTCTTGGACTTCTTTTCTCGCTTGGTTTGAAAATTGTTGGTAAAGCTGACTCGAGAATCTTTCGCCTACCATTCGATGTTCTTTTGTACGATTCCAGTACAAAATGTGCACTACAAATCCTCAAGTTGTTTGGCTTCCCTGCCTTCGCTTTCGTAGCTTCAATTTTAAACTTCTTGTCCGCTCTGCGGCAGAAGTCTCGCGTCGAATGGAAAAACAAAATACGATAGATCTTGTCGATTATGATTCCCATTTGTGCAACAAGCAACTGAACAATAGACCATTTTGTAAACAAAACAATTCAGGGGCCATAAAATCTCTCTCGAGAGCTTTTATTTTTCGCGCCGTCAAGCATGAAAGTTCGCACTTAGCCTCGCTCTCGCGTCTCAATTTCAGCACCAGGTCTCTGTCATGCGAGAACTCGGAAATGGGCTATTATGTCCTATAATATTTACAATAATAAAATTATGATAAACTATAATAATAATAACAATAATAATTACAATTGAAAACTTATCACTAGTTAAAATTCACAAAATTGTTCAAAAGTCCTTGGCTTTAAAACTATTTACAAGATGGCATTGTGCATTAAAAAAGGTGTTCTTAGCCCTCTTTGTGTTAAATTTGATGTTAAAAGTTCTTGGGTTTCTTAGTGAGTACGTAGTGCTGAACTGAGGTGGTAATAGATAATGCAGGCGATGGTTTTTGTCTTCGAAAATACTGTCGAAAAGAGACTTACAGAGGTCTTGATGGTCATCAGCTAACCTACTTAGGCCTGCCTACACTAACGCCTCATTATAACTCACGTATGGATAGATAATTGATAACGCTCTTTTTTGAACCCGTTCGAGATTGTTAATTAAGTAAAGTGGAAGGGACGAATAAGACTTGGACGGCATAGTCACACACTGACCTAACACAGCTTGTATAGAAAGTAACAAGATCACTCTTAGGGACATGGGCACGCTTTAATTGTAAGAGGAAATAAAGGCGCTACGAGGCCTTTTTAATAACCTCAGCAACGTGTAAATTCCACGTTAAATTACTAGTGATCGTAACGCCTAATAGCTTTGCGCTGTCGACCACCTCTAAGGCGTTACCACATGCCATCAAAGGAGGAAGGTCAGGCTTATTCTTAGCAAATGATATACGGAGCTCTTTGCATTTATCCGTGTTTAACTGAAATCGATTTAACCTTGACCATTCCACTACCTCATCTACTACCAGCTGCACGTAACTTATTGCCCCCTTGGGAATGGTTTCTGATACAGTCGTATCATCAACGTACTTCCACAAGGAGGCGTTTCTGATATTCAGATCATTTATTATAATTACAAGTAGCCAGGGACCCAATTTAGTGCCTTGGGGGACGCCTGAGGGGACTGAACCCCATTCGGAAAAACACCCCTCTACAAGCTTAATTCGTTGCTGGCGATTTGACAAAAAATCTATGACCCAATTAATTATGCTAACTGGTAAATTTAGAGATTTTAACTTGTTGACTAATATACCGTGATCTATGAGGTCAAATGCTTTTCTATAATCGAAAAGCACAGTTCTTATTGTAGATCCGTTGCCGTCTGTGGCCTTGGTCCAGCTGTCCAGCATCTCGAGTAGGGCTAGAGTGGTAGAGGACTTAGGAACCGCTCCATATTGTCGGTCGTCAAGAACTTGCAGGGCAGCTGGCTTGATAAAGTCATCCACAACGTAGCCTTCTGCAATCTTAGACATGCAAGGCGTCAATGAGATGGGGTGAAGGTCCTTCTTTATCTCCTTCATGGGCTTCTTCTTGGGGAGCGGAGATACGTCGGCGAACTTCCAGACACAGGGCAGGCGCTACTCTTTGTAAGAGGAGTTGAGAATCCTTGTTACTGGAACCACTAACCGCTTGGCATATTCTTTAAGCAACCAGTTAGGGATGCGATTAGGACCGCATGTCTTAGTGGGGTTTAACTAGTTTAGCATTCGGTAAACTCGAGTTTAACGAGTTTAGCGTTCGGTGTTTGAATGCAGTCGGGGGGGATGGGGTGTAAAAATCTGGATACATTAGGAGCAAAAGGGTTAAAAATGAGACAAAAAAATGAGACTTTTTGTTTGAAGCAAAAGCTATGAACAGAAACAAAAAGTGTTGTTATCAATGGCAGTTTCTGATATGCAGCCCAACTTTCTTATCACACATTTGGCACATCTGCGTAAGTTTGATCCAGCATGCATGGCAAGCATACAAATGAAGCATATTGACCAATAGCCTTTAAAAAATTGAAAACGTCTTTATTAAAAACTTATGTTCTATTTCATATAATTTTATTATTGATTTCAAAATCATTCACATAGTTAAAATCTTCTTCCTGTTTGCGGGCTATGGTATGCATTATGCTGTGTAGTTATTTATTCTTTCTTAATTATATTACAGTATGGTAATTCGTTAAATCAAAATTCTATAATTGGATTGATAAATATCATCTTTCTCTCAAATATAATCTCATAATCTCATAACACATTGTATTGAAAGTGTTATAATAGGGATTGTAGACAGCTGAAAGGTACCCTGTCCACTTCCCTCAAACAATTGAGGCAATATTTCCTCTTCATCCAAAATGAGACTGACAATGAATATGAACAATGAAGAAATGAACTTTCTAAAATTTTAGTAAATTATAATGTAGTGCACTGTTAAGACATCAAACTTGAAAGTAGTGAAAATGACAACCTTGGCTCTTAAGTACTTTCCTTAGTTTTTGCGTTTGACCGTGGTGAAGGGCACCTTTCAGCTATAGCCTTTCATGCTTGGTGAAGATTGACATGCTATAATTTTATTAATCAGCTGTAGGTTCATTATTCCGCACCTAGGGCATTATGGGTGGGCTGAAAATCTATGCTATGATTTATCAATGGGAATAAAAAATCATGTAGACTGGAACAAACTGAAAATACTGCAGCCCCTTGGTGGATACAAACTGTTCTATACATGCATATGTGTTGTAATGGGTACAAGTTCATTTGGGAATATTTTAATTGTGTAGTTGGAGAGTAAATACACCATGGCGAATGCTAGTTGACTTTGTGTCTGACTTTTTGTCATATCGGTCTCGAAAACACTACAGCATGCATGAATAGAAACATTGTACAGGTTTTGCTGCAGGTATGCAACATAAACAGTGCAATTATTGTTTTAACAAATGAGATCAAGCATCCTGGAAACATCATTGACCCTGCAAAATGTCCTATTTAAGAAGAATAGACTGTTAAAAGCTATCACATGAAGTGCTTCATAATGTTCCAAGTCTGATTATTTATTTTATGATTATTATAATCTTTGTTTTTGCAAAGTGAGTTTTATTCTGTTCTTTGGGGCTTCTTATTTGGTCAGCCTAGTGCAAGGAGCCCTTACTGCACCAGTAATTTATTATTTTTCTATAACACCTGTGGCAACAGTTCTCTTTCAAGCAAGACATTAACTTCCTCAAGAAATGGGTGATTCTCAGATATAATATTGATATTACTGGTGGCCAGCTTGTTGCCAGCTTAAGGAAAGTCTCCTTGTAGTCTTCCAATGCGACATTGTACTTAGCGAGTTTAGGTTGCAAGTTGTCACTAGGTACAGCTTTACAAAAAAATTTCAGCTTATTCTCAACTATAAACTCACCTGAACCAGCACCTTGAAGCTCTTCCATTGATTTTTGGACCACACCGACATTTGGCCGACAATGGGATGTAAAACTTGTGTAGACACGGCGAGCAGTTGTGTATGGCCCTTTCATCACGAGCACTCTGAGAGTAACTTCCTCACTAGCAACACCCACTTTTACTGCCTTGGAAGGATTAATGCTGCAGACCTATCATGAATTTGAAAACGAATATACATTAAGTTTCACTGGGAACTATTGGGACCTCTTGATGGTAGAGCTTGGATGTAAAAGCTGTTTTAAATCATCCATGTTGCCATGGCAATGTTAAGTTGTACTAAGCAATCATCAGTCTGATGATCACTTTATGCATGGAACTCGAGTTACAACTTTCTATCGTAATTTTTTTTCTTATCTTACTCAGCATGTTATGCGTTGAGCACTCCTAAGACAAGTGAAACAATCTATTTCATTTTTCATTCAGTTATTACAGCTACAATAATAATTAAAATAACAATATATAATTATAATAAGAACCTTCCCAGAATCCTCTGCAGCTGGAAAATCGTCAATCCCAGATAACTTGGTCAATTTGAGGGCAGCAAGACCCCCACGTTGTCTAGAGATAAGTCTTACCATAAACTAATTATTGTACAAGACTAAGGGCGATGACGTCATTGGTCACGTGACTTTGCTCACAAGTGCGTTTTTGCACACTGTGACGAAATTATTTTTTTATTGAGAAAGCAGTCAACGTGGTTTGAAGCACAATGGTGTGAGCCATTTCGGACTGCCCGGGTACCGAACAAAATATAAATATTAAGGGGGTATATACAATTTTCAAAAAGTGGGAGTCTGGGTACAAGTGCTATCTCGCGTTGCATTAAACGCGAGGAAACAAAAATTTGGATATTGGTAGATATTTTTATGAAATATACATTTTTGACATTTTTAATGCTGTGACGTCATCGGTCACGTGACCAGAACGGACCGAAGTTTAATATTCCCTCTTAAAGTTTACTAGAACCTTTCTCCAAGAATATTTTTAAGCGAAGTTGTAGTTTAATAAATAGTGTTTTAAAAAAATGGCCATGATTACTTTTTCCTAAAAAAGTGCGGCAGTAGAAAATCTAACTGAAAAGTTTGTCAGCTTCCTGCTCAACAACCATTTGAGGTAGGAATAAAAGAAAATTTTGCCTAAGGCTTGAGAGTATGCTCTTTATGATGGCGTTGTCAGTTTCTTCTAATTTCAATTGCTTTTGGCGAGGATCGATGTTTAAGACTTTTTTCAGAGGAGAGGGCCTGGAGGAAAGAACGAAAACGAGGCTATACTTTCGCGCGCTTTTTGTTCACTGCGACGCCGCGCCACAAAAGGTTAGCTGGAAAAAAAAATTCCACGGACTAGACTTGCATTTTCTTTAAACGGAACTTTTGACGACTTTTTTAATTATTGTTTTTTTATGGCTGCTGTCTGCTCAGGGACAATGCATACTTGAGAAGGTAAGTTGATACAGATAGTTGTTGCTGTTTGTTAAGAAACAAAACAAAAAAAAAGCGCGTTTGTGGTACACTTAAATGCACGTCCCACCTAAAAAGTGTTGTTTAATTCTTGAAATTATAAAACTTAAACTAGAAGTTGCAGCAATGCGAATGAAATCAAATTAATGCTAACATTAAATGAAACAATTAAAGTTGCTTAAGGCAACCGATGCAAGCTCAGTAATTTTACTAAATACGATATTTGAAGGTTAAAAACGTATCTTAAACAGTGACGGAATAAATGATTACTTTATTTTCAACCGGAACTTGAAACGTTACCTTCATTCGCACAGACATCAAAACTTTATTTTATACTGTCCATGAACTAAATTCCCTATTACAATAATAACAAAGTGTACAATAAGGCCATTATTCAAAGTATTGGCCTAAGAAAAATAGTTGCGCATAAACAAATACTGGAACAGTTCGTGCTTTCAAATGGATTACCCTAATGAATTACACGATTCCGACACATAAGTTTAATTTGAGTGGCGAAACATTTTGTTGTATCTGAAAAATTACTGTACTACAAAAAACGTTTTCACAGAGGCTGTAATGCATGGGGGTTCACATAATTTAATTCAATTTTATAAAGCTAAAAATTGTATGTCAAAGATTCAGCAGAAACAGAGAAAAGTTTTAAAATCACGACTGTTTGTGCGAGTTCGTGTACGTGAGCGCTAAACGCGGAGAGTACCTAAGCTTAATAACTCTGAAGACGTCAAGTACTTAAGTTTATGTCAAAACCAACCAAGAACCAGTCGAAAAAAACAAAGAAAGATTAGCAAATAATTGTTTTAATTGATTTGGCAGTTTCACAAAGAGTTACGCTTCTGGTTTGTGGCACTTATTTACAATGGTAGTCTGAGGAAAAACCTTTTTACAACAATGTTTAAATTGTGAATGATATATGAAATAAATCATACATGATGTAGTCTCTTCGACGATTGGAGAAGGTATTTACCGTTGACCTTTTATTTAGTCGTTTTCTTCAAAAAACTTACGGTCAACCGATAAGCCAGATAAGCTTAAGCTTACGGTAAATTTCATTTGAATCTATTTTTTGAACTGAGGGGAAATTAAAATGTAATTTGCCATAAGAATGGGTCCAACACAGAAATCCTGAAAACCTTCTTCACAAACAAATTGACGATAAACTTGAAAACCAAATTTGAGAGTAGGCTTAACTTCTTGCCGAGCCATACAAAAGTCGGGCACATAAACAAAGACAACGCTTATCTGGCTTATCGGTTGACCGTACGTTTTTTGAAGAAAACGAATAAATAAAAAATCAACGGTAAATACCTTCTCCAATCGTCGAAGAGGCTACATCGGGCCACTGCGTAAATCGCACGTCCTTCGTATTTAGTCATGCTCAAAGCACAGCGGGAAAATTTACGTGTTGTCGAATGCAGTCGCGGCGCGAATACAATCCCTTTCACAACATTTTAGATACATCCAAAAAGCCGTCCATCAAGCCTTGATATAATTCTTCCCAGAGTAGCCAGTTAAAAAATATTTTCACAGTCTAACACATCTTCAGGTGACCTAGTCGAAGTGGCGGAAGGAGAGTGGAGTCGAACGAGGTATCGCACAGCGTTGACGTGGACGTCGTTAATCCACTGACTTGATCTAAAGTTTTATGCTTCGGACTAAAAATTGTCCATTACTTAGTTGAATTTGACGGCAAATCTCCCATTTTGGCGACCTTTTCAGATTTTCAGCACAGCTCTTTCACCACACAAATCTTTTCACAGTCTAACACATCTTCAGGTGACCTAGTCGAAGTGGCAGAACGAGAGAGTCGAACGAGGTATCGCACAGCGTTCATGTGCTCGTTAATCCACTGACTTGGTCTAAGGTTTTATGACACAGGATGAACCAAATTTCAAAATCATTTCACCGTTTTGAATGTAGTTAAGCTTCGGACTAGAAATTTCCCATTACTTTGTTAAACTTTCACCACAGCTACAGCTACTTTCACCACAGCTACAGCGCTGTCGCAAGCAAACCGTCGCTTCGTTTCAGAAGGTCGATTCACTTTCTGTAATTGGTTAAACAAAATGACGTGTGAATCGCGAGGTGTGGATAATCTACGATTCGATGACAAACATAGCGGGCAATGTCTTCCTTCGTAATTTTAACCAAAGAAAAAAATTGCAAAACATTTAATTTTTGGTTTATCTGTCAGAACAAGAGCGGATAGGCGTGTTTTCAGAGCATCTCTCTCTCTCTCTCTCTCTCTCCCTCCCTCCCTCCCTCCCTCCCCTCTCTCTCTCTCTCTCTCTCTCTCTCTCTCTCTCTCTCTCTCTCCTCTCTCAACTAACACTTGTGATTTCTGGTATGAATGAATTAATATGCAAAAACTAAAAAAGGTAAAAATAATAAAGAAAAATTGTCAACTATTTTCCCAAAGAAGTACAAGTACACTTGCCTCGATCCAAGCCCACTCATAAGAAATATCCACAAAAATATGAATACAATCTTCCGTCTGTACAACATTTAACCCCCAAATTTCAATACAACTATTTTTTTTACATTTATTAGTAAGCTCTGGCTTGCTGGCTCAGCAACAAATAACTTTCAAAACCATGAGAAGTTAAGTGAGAAAAACATAGTCTACAAGGTCTAAATAATAAGTCAGTAGTGCACGAATGGGTGGGGCAAGGGTTCTGAACCTTCAACTGATTGTACTTTTTTCTTCTGGTTCTACCCATTACGTAGCAGTATCTACTTATGTCTTAACTTTGTTGCAGAGTCTAACAAAATTGCAAATTCATCACAACTTATCATTGTTCTTACCACCTTGGGAATGCCACATTTTTGGTAGCCGCTTCAGTACACATCTATTATTTCTATTTCTGTATTGTAACCGTTTTCTCCATTTTTACTTTGCTTCAGTGTTGCCCCTGAAGAAGGTTAGTCATGTCTCGCCGTAATATATGGCATTAAAAGTTACCCTTTTCGACCATCATTTTGTTTCTTTGCCTTATATCTACCTTTTTATGGGATATATAATTATATATTGTTATTTCCGGTTTCACTTGTAATAATAATAATAATAATAATAATAATAATAATAATAATAATAACATTAAAACGAATCTTTTTACAGGATTACCCATCAGTACATTAGTGCTGTTATCAAAGGGGTCCTGCCAAAAAGAAAATATATAAATAAATGTAGTAATAAACTAAAAGGTACAAATTTACAATTACATACAAATATAAATTAATTCATTAATTTATAAACTCAATCATACGATGGTAAAACTCTACAGGTAAAAATCATCCAACGCTTTCTGAATGAATATATTTTTCATACAATATATACACAATTACTTACCATGCGAGACATTCCCTTGTAAATTTCAGGGCTCTGAACCAAAGCAATTGCCATGTTTAAAGTGTTCAGGCCAATGGTATGATTTGTTGGGCCTTTCTGAAGTTCCAAGGCCTTTTGAAGACGGTCATACATAACATGCATGCTGAGTGCCAGCCGCAATACATGCTTGTTTTGCTTGGAATTGTAGGCATTGGCTTCAACATTCATGCTGGCTCCTTTAGAGTTTGGCAAACTTTCTTGTGGCTTCGCAAACTTGAAAAATGCTTCCCGGGCAGAGGCGGTAAGGGTGTACTTTACTGGAGCATTGTTGTTGTGTTCAATATAGATTTGCTCCAGCACCCCGTCCAAAGACTGGATTGGAAAATCTTCCAATGCTCCACTATGGTGTGCCAAGTCTTCTAGGTCTTTCTCTTCTTTTCTCTGGTAGAAAAGAAGAACTCGTTCTGTGAAACCATTTTTGGCGGAGAACATCTTTGGCCAAACGGTTTGGAGAAACTGCTTGGGAGTAGTGAATGCTAGAAGTGAGGCACTTGCTGATGGTATCCCTGTGCATTTGCCTTTGTTCCACTTTAGCACGTACCAGCGGTCTCCATCGAAACATTTACACAGGCGTTCCAGCATCAGGTTGGCTTGGGGAGACTTAGATAAACTTGTCATCTTCATCAAAAATGAATATGCCTCGTCGATGCAAAGGATGGGTACTGTGTCTCCTGACACGAAATGATTGAACAGGCTGTTTGACGACGCCTCGTCCATCACGATACTTTTTTCGATCTTAGGTTCCAGATGTTCCACGATTGGATCTATACATCCTAAGTGGCATGCAGGTGTTTTTCCAGAACCTGAAGGTGCGATGATAACGGTAAAAAGGTTCCCCTTTTCTTCGTAAGTGGAAAATGCTTGCAATGTACTCTTGCCAATGAGTGCGCTTGTTGATGTAAGTGCACTTAAAAGGAACATCTCTCGAGATGTTCCATGACTTGTGGCGACTTTTTCCAGCCATTCTTTCGCCGCTACCGGTACCATGTCTTCGTTTCACTTCCAACTCCACAAAATTTCGAATTTCGCTCTCGCCGTCCATTGTTGTTTACTCTAATGGCCCGCCAAACCACCAAACGAGATACAAGAGTGGGAAATGTGTTAGCCACTGACCTTTTAGCACCACTGGTTCAGAGTAGAAAAAATTGGAGGAGAGCCGGGGCATACAAGTTCTAACCAGGCGGTCAGTGGGCGGGTCAAAGGGCTAACCGCGGTCAAACGCAAAAGTTAGGAAACATACAGGTATTTCAAAGCAAAGGCTGCCATTTTACCAACAAAAACACTGTACATTCAATTTTCTCGACTAAACATTGCTCAAGGGCAACATATTTTCAGCGATTTGAGCCCATAAAGCGACAATGAACAAAATACCATTAAATAAAGGTAAGATGCTCTCGAACGTTTGGTGAAATCAGCGGGTGGTAAATGCGGAACAATGAACCCATGAGATACAAACAACTACAAGAACCACGAGAACCATAAGAACCAAGTTAACCAAGAGAACCACGAGAACTACAAGAACCAAGAGAACCAAGAGAACCACGAGAACTACAAGAACCAAGAGAACCACGAGAACCAAGAGAACTACAAGAACCACCGAACTACAAGAACCTAATAACTAAGAGAACTACAAGAACTACAGAATTACAAGAACCTCAGAACTAGCAGAACCACAGAACTACGATATCAACACTGAGAACTAAAGAACTGAACTAGATTCAATTCGATTACACTATAACTAGAGCTGTGACGTCAGTTGTGAGGTGGGCGGGAAGGTGCCTGAAATTTGAAAATTAAACAATAGACAGAGCTGTAAACAGGTCATCTTCTCGCTGGAATTTGAATATTTTACTTTAGGTCAAGGCTAACCCTGTAAAAATGCGTTTTCAGTGCTTTTGTTCAGCAGTCTTGGCGAATAATATTGGCCTAAAACATGCACAGATCACGGACTAAATGGCTATAATGCCACAAAACTAAGCTAGACATAGCGTGAGGTAAGGCCATGACTTAAATAGTTAACGAAACAAACGCGATTAATTGCCAGCGTCGAAGAAATAACAATATTGAAGTGATATTTCCATACGCTTTACTGGGAATCGCATGTAGAAGTGCATGAACTAATATAAGTTTAAATAAGGACAATTTACGAACAATATTCAAGCTGGTGTTCTATTAAACTGATACCATTCTTTTGTATCTCAATCAGTTGTTAAGGACATTGTTTATTTCTCCCATCTCACTAACTCCAATTATGCCTGCCAGCACCACTGCACAGATCTACATGTACAGTATTTTAGAACTAGTCTCTTAAAAGAAAGGACTTAGCTTAAAGTCTGGTTTTCACTAGCGCATAAGCATAAGCACAAGTGAAAACACCAGCGACACAAACATAAGAAGAACGATTCATTTATTTGCGTTACACTGTTTTCACTAGCAGTGTCACAAGTAACACACTTGACATAAGCACAAGATAAACGAACACGTTCTGTTTTTCTTGTGCTTAAGATTATGTCGAGTGCGTTACTAGTGAAAACAGCATAAGGCAAACAAGTGGATTGTTCTTGCTATGTTTCTGCCTATGCTTATGTTTATGTCGCTGGTGTTTTCATTTGTGCTTATGATTATGCTCGTGCTTATACACTAATGAAAAGCCTTAACTTATTATGTATTGTTAAAAGGTAACACAATATCAATTTTTTACAAAAGGAGGGGCAATTGGCAGCTCATCAAATATTTTGTTATTTATGGTGAAAATTTGGTATGATTGCTTCTTATGATTCACAGGGATGTTCACTAATGTTGTGGCACGATGGCCAGGAAGTTGCCATGATAGCCATATATTCCGAACATCCAACATCTGCCAATATCTTGAAGACAACCACCACTCACTTGATGAAGGCATCATTCTTGGGGACAGTGGTTATGCATGCTCCCCCTTCCTGATGACTGCATATGCTAATCCCGACTGTCCTAGACAGGAGGCATACAATTCGGTACACACAAAAACCAGAGTAATTATTGAGCAAACTGATGATGAGATACCAGAAGATGAAATTGCTGTGGAACTTTACAATGGGCCCCAGCAAGGTCTGGCCATCAGAGATCACATCTGCAACACATTCTTTGGCTGATAATGTGTTGTAGTCTGTAACTAATTTACAGTGCAGCTGGGGGCCACCTGAGATTTTTTGACCAATGAAAAGGTGATTCAGTGAAGTCAAGCATTAAAAAAGGAGAATTGTAGACAGCAGCATGGTCAAAGGGATTATGGCGGACGATGACGAGAATTTTGAACCGCTTCAGTCAACGGAGGAAATCGTGGGTGTAATGTCTGTTTCCCAAGTCAAAGTTGAGTTAAAAAAGAGAGGACTGTTGGCGAAAGGGAAGAAAACAGCTCTTACAGCCCGTCTTATCGATGCTATCAGACAACAAAATTCAAAACCTTCGAGTTTGCATGGAAGTGGTGAATTGACTACTACAGTCCAAACGCAAGCCTCGTCAGCTAACAATGGGCCTGCAGAGGCAACTGATGACCATTTATCGTCGCAGTCTTCTAGTCACCAGTTAAGTCAAATCCAGTTATTAAGAAGAAAAGAAAAGATTCTCGAGATGGATATTGATGCTGTGATGCAAGTCATAATCAAGACAAGCAAGAGTCCCATCGACAACGCCATTCAAATGGAAAATCGTGTTCAAAAGTTGAATGGTTACTTGGAAAGTTGCAGTGAGGTAAGAGACGAGATTATTGCACTTATCCCAGATGATGAAATCGCTGAAGAAGCTCAAAAGTGGATTGACTATCAACAGGCAATTGATAATTCTTTAGACACTGCTCAAGAGTACTTATCCAAACTGTCAAGCCCTAAAGTAGATCAGCAAACCACTTCGGGTTCAGCAGAGTATAAGAAATCACACTTGAAATTACCAAATGTGGAGTTACCTAAGTTTGATGGAGATGTTTTAAAGTTCCAGAATTTTTGGGATCTATTTGAGGCGGCTGTTCATGATAATGACAATGTGCCTGATGTCCAGAAGTTCACCTACCTACGAGCAGCTCTCGGAGGGGTTGCAGGTCACTAGTGCTAATTATCACCACGCTTAAATATATGACTGATAATCCCAGTTATGAACACTACTTAAGCAGTAGTGAAAATAGAGCCTGAAAAAAATTCAGGCTTGTACGGGATTCGAACCCATGACCTCTGCGATACCGGTGGAGCGCTCTACCGACTGAGCTAACAAGCCATCTGGGAGCTGGTCGCTTTGTTGGTCCGTAATATACCCGTCAAGTGGTGAATATATATTTGAGTGGTGAATCATATATTTGAACTGCAGATTAATGATTAAATATATGACTGATCATCGCAGTTATGAACACTACTTTTTCATATATTCATTCTCATATATTCACCACTCACGGGTATATTAGACCAACAAGCGACCAGGAGAGGCTTGCAGGTTCAGCTAGTCGGTCCCACGCTTTATCAGTTATACTACTTAAGTAGTGAAATCAGAGCCTGAATTCAGGCTTATAAAAATGTTAATCCGCGTTCTACCGACTGAGCTAACAAGCCATCTGGGAGCTGGTCGCTTTGTTGGTCCGTAATATACCCGTCAAGTGGTGAATATATATTTGAGTGGTGAATCATATATTTGAACTGCAGATTAATGATTAAATATATGACTGATCATCGCAGTTATGAACACTACTTTTTCATATATTCATTCTCATATATTCACCACTCACGGGTATATTACGGACCAACAAAGCGACCAGCTCCCAGATGGCTTGTTAGCTCAGTCGGTAGAGCGCTGCACCGGTATCGCAGAGGTCGTGGGTTCGAATCCCATACAAGCCTGAATTTTTTTCAGGCTTTATTTTTACTACTGCTTAAGTAGTGTTCATGACTGCGATGATCAGTCATATATAAAAATCATTAATCCGCAGTTCAAATATATGATTTTCATATATTCATTCTCATATATCACCATGCTGTTGATGCTCTGAAACATCGCTTTGGTAGGAAGAGAATAATAATTTCGTCTCTGGTTAAGTCAATTGTACAGCTGGAACCAAGGTTAAATGAAGGGGTAGCATCTCTGCGTGATCTTCTTGACACTCTAAAGAACCGAATTAGAGCTCTTGAAGCATTGGGTGAAAAGCCAATGACTCCCAATAATGGAAACCAAGCTTCCACCTGAGTTATCTGAGAAATGGGAATTAGAAATAACTGACATCAAGGAAGAAAGTATCAACCTTGAACTATTCTTCAAGTTCTTGAACAGACAAGTGATTTCCAAGGAGGCTGGAGAGAGAAATGCTAGCATAATTAGTGAAGATGTTTATCACCCTGAACTTGGAGGAATGGTTGCGGGAAATGTGGGACGGGACAAGAACGGAGCTGGAGTAAAAAACACCCGAGAGAAAATGTTTACTGCAGCTGCTCTACTAGCGAGTGGGACGAATCAGGGTATCAATGCAGTCTGCAACCTGTGTAAGGAACAGGGACATGACACTCCAAAATGTCCAGAGCTTAAGCGACACTCAGTTGAAGAACGATGGCAGTCAGTTAGAGAGAACCGACTGTGTTTTAACTGTTTACTTTTCAGGCATAAACTCAGGCTCATCTAAATATTTTTTATTCAGGAAAGCTTATTGTCTCTTTTTCTGTGTCTCAATTCACGGATTTTCGAATTACTTGATCTATACGTAAACAAACCCGGCGAAGTCCGCCCAAACAAGACAAAACAGCCATCTAATGCACATGTCATCGGCTTCCCCGTGGGGTCGACCCCGGGCTAACCAGGGGGATTGTAAAATCAGTCAAGCAAACTTCAGGAATTTCTCCCGAGGGGTCAGGGAATCTCTTAAGACAAAGTCCTCAGGGTGAGATGTCTCAACTGAAAATCCCCGTGACATCCTTTTTGAAACTTGTGAATTCCCCCATCGCTAATCTTTGATCGTAAAACAATGTCAAGGTTTCCCCCTACCCTCAGGCAAAGAATCCCACCCATCTCCTTGTATTCCCCCACATATCTCCCTGGTAGGGCCGAGGGTTGACCCCACGGGGAAGCTGATGACTTTTGCATAAATCTCAATTGTTGAACAATGACACTAAATCAAATATTGTTTCTGCCATTGATGTACTGGAGAAATATGTTTCTTCCACATGAAATTTACAGAACTGCTTTATTTCACTAACAACAAAACAGAAATGAGCAACAATGTCTTCAGTATTTGAATATTTACAACCACACAGCTACTCAAAAATTAAAATACGGGGGCAACTTTAGTGAAAACTATTTCTAGTATTTATTGTTTGTATACCTAGTGGCATGCCTAATCCTAATTAAACTTATCTATTTTTCTAACATCCTTGCCTGAAAGGGAAACAAACAAAGGCACCCTGTGAACGTTTTATCAAGACTTGGTTAAGTAGATTGAACAAATTTAGCATTCAGTAGTTAACACTTTGGAATGGAAACTTGAAGTTAAATTCAGCCGTCAAATGCTTCTCCAGCAGATGTTTACACACAAGGGATAATTATGTGCATGCTTTTCACTGTTGGAAACTCTTTGCTCTCAGAATATTAGCAGTTACCTGATTGACACAAAAGAGGAAAACACACTATGTAGAAAATAGTTGTTTACCATTTACATGGGAAAGCCAGTTGGTCGACGGCTGCAGTAAGGCCCTATCCACACTAGCAAAAAACTTGTTTATTTAGACAAATTTTCTGTCATCACCAACGCTTTACAAGTGTGGATGGTTTGTCACGACCGAACAAATTTTGGCCGAAGCACACAAATCTTCAAAGGCACCGACAAATTTGTCCCGGGTAAAAACCAGACAAAGTTGTCTAAATAAACAAAATTGTGTTAAACGTGTCAGTCATTTGTCATAAAAGTTATGCAAACCAAGTGCAAGTACTTATCTGCAGCAATGCAGTCATGCAATCTTCTATTTTCAAGTGTTACAGCAGGCCGCAAGACGTTCATTAAAATCGAAGGTACTTGTACATCGGTTCATTTGCAGTTGTTTTCTGAAATAATCCTCGGCAACCCTTCAGTCATTGTAATGGATCTTAAACCAAGACTGGTTTGGTCCTGGAAACTTCCAAAAGTAAGGGTTGGTTGGACGTGTTTTCTACAGTATTTAATAATAATAATAATAATAATAATAATAATAATAATAATCCATTTATATAGCGCCCTTTCTACAAGATTCAAAGGCGCTGTTTACAAAAATTAGATAAAATTAAAAAGTAAAAATAATCACAAGCAATTGACATTAAAACTAGACGCTAACTACAAAATAAATGTACACAATAGATAACAAATCAGATAACAAATAAAAAACATCACGATTCATAGGCTCGCATAAAAAGAAATGTTTTAAGTTTGCGTTTAAAATCATCAATTGAGTTTGCAGATTTAATATCCTCAGGTAAGTTATTCCAAAGTTCCGGAGCAGCAACAGAAAAAGCTCGTTTACCATACGAATTAAGATTAAAATAGGGTTTAACTAATAAATTTCTATTAGAGGATCTAAGATTGCGGCTGGGTGAATACAATTGAATGAGTTCCTGTATATAGATTGGAGCTCGATCATGTAGTACTTTGTAAGTAATTAACATAATTTTAAATTCAATACGAAAGGAGACAGGGAGCCAGTGAAGATCCCTCAGGACTGGAGTAATATGGCAAAATCTTGGACACTGGTTAACAAGGCGAGCGGCAGAGTTTTGAACATGTTGAAGCTTCCGAATAAGATAGGATGGGAGGCCGTACAATAAAGAATTACAATAATCAAGTTTAGAAACTACGAAGGCGTGAATAATGATCTTTGCAGCATCATAAGTAAGATATTTGCGTATAAAACCAATGTTACGAAGATGGAAAAAGGACGATTGACAGACTGCATTGACATGAGGTACAATACAAAGGGACTGATCAAAGATAACTCCAATATTGCGTGCACTGGGGGAGCAGGATACAGTCTCATTACATATATCAACAGAAGATAGTGGTGGCCGAGGTCGATAGGAAGAGGA
Organism: Pachyseris speciosa; assembly: GCA_016490735.1. Classification (NCBI taxonomy): domain Eukaryota; kingdom Metazoa; phylum Cnidaria; class Anthozoa; order Scleractinia; family Pachyseridae; genus Pachyseris; species Pachyseris speciosa. The sequence goes on along the minus strand of JAEMWC010001256.1, from coordinate 154,666 downwards.
TATTACGAGAACTTCAGACTTGTCTTTATTTAATTTCAGCTTGTTGGAAAGCATCCATGCGTCCATGTCCCGAACACAGTTTACCAATTTGGCGTTACTCAGATTCATATCAGAAACAGACGACGTCCTGAACGTAATATATAGCTGAGTGTCATCAGCATAAAAGTGATAGAACATTTGATGACGTCGAGCAATCTCGCCAAGAGGGGATGTGTACATTGAATATTACAACGGGCCAAGAACGGATCCCTGCGGTACACCAAACTCAAGAACATGAGAAGCGGAGCACGCACCACTGACCTGCACAAACTGTGTACGATCAGAAAGATATGATCGAAACCATTCCAATACAGTTCCAGTAATTCCAAAGCGATTGGACAGTGCGAGAGGAGGATACCATGATCGACAGTATCAAACGCAGCCGAAAGATCGAGAAGTACTAGGATAACTGAATGATGTTGATCTATTGCCATGGCTATGTCATTGTGGACTCTAATTAGAGCCGTCTCTGTACTATGGTTCCTCTTATAGGCTGATTGATATGTTTCAGCAAGGTCATTAATATCTAAGTATTGAATCAGCTGTTTAGCAACACATTTTTCAATGGTTTTGGATATGAACCGAAGATTAGAAATAGGCCTATAGTTCTTAAAGTCGTGCGAATCCAGAGAGGGCTTTTTGAGCAATGGCTTAAGTATAGCTTGTTTTAGTATTTCAGGCATCCGACCAGTTTCCAAGGAAAGGTTGACAATCTTATGTATTACGGGGAGAATAGAGGGAAACAGACATTTAAGTACATGACGGGAACAGGGTCTAAATCACAGGACTTAGGGGTAGTTGATCCGATGATACTCAAGAGTTCCTCTGGTGAAACAGTCGAAAACATGTTCAGTTGACAACCTGTAGTGCCGTTATCTACAGCAGTATCCAAAGGTGGGACTTGATCAAGGTCACGACGAATTCTTCTGATCTTGTCACCAAAGAATAGAACAAAATCATTAGCCAAGGAAGACGGGGAATCATGCTTTGGGTACTTCGCCTCATGACGTCGATGAAGTAGTTTACTAAAAACTACGAAAAGCGATCTCATGTTAGACTGATTCTCAGCAACTAGATTTGAATAATAGTTACTTCTTGATGAAGATAGCAAGTCCTTAAGAACTTTACATTTGACGCGTGTAAGCTTCACGATCACGCGTGGAACGGGAAGCACGCCACCGTCACTCAAGCCGTCTTTTTTCCCTCTTTTCAGACTTTAATTCTTTGCTGAGTACCAAGGTGCAGCTGGGCGAATGGTAACGGTACGCTTCTTAATGGGAACATGTCTATTAAAGATTCCAGATAACTCAGAATCATAAAGTGCAACTAGATCATCAAGTTCATTTGGAGGATCACTGATGAGGGAAGAGCCTCGAGTGTCACTGATGAAAAGATCGATATCAAAATTCTTAAAACTACGATAAATAATTTGTTTCCTTGTAAACGAAGGTTTCTCCATGGACAAAGCACAATTAACAACAAAATGGTCAGAGAAAGCGGCGTCATGACTAGAAACAGATGTAACTAATTGATCATCATCTCTTGTTATGAGGAGATCCAATATGTGACCAGCACGGTGAGTAGGAGAACATACATGTTGCTTCAAATTAAACGAGTCAATGAGAGCTAGAAAATCCTGTGAAGATTTATCAAGATTATTGTCAACGTGAAGATTAAAGTCACCGGTAATCAGGAGACTAGATGAATCCGTGACATATTGTTCTAGAAGACTTCCGAATTCAACCATAAAATGATCGGTGGTGCAATCACGATTTGACGACAAAGGAGGTCGATAAATAATAACGATACAAACACTTCTGGATAAGGAGGTCTTAATTTGCATATCCATGAACTCAAACGTTTGGAATTGGTGTGTAGAGATAGTAGATCTGGAAATGTCGAAACCATCCTTTATTAAAATGCCGACACCGCCACCTCTGGTTAGTCTAGGAGAATGATAAAATGAATAACCAGTCGGTGTAAGGTCACCAATAATGTGGTCATCTTTGTTGTCAGGTTGAAGCCAGGTTTCAGTCAAGGCCAAAATATCAATATTGTTATCAACAACCCAATCTTTGATTAAAAGGCGCTTGTTCTTAACAGATCGTGCATTGAGAAGTGAAAAAGCCACGGAACGTTGAGCTCGCAATCCAATTGCAGTTCCAAGATCGACAGATAATGAAACAGAGATCAAAGTTTGAATTCGCGGACCAGGAGGTCGTAAAGGTGTTACACAACGATGACCGGTTAACACGGTAATCGAAGAATGAAGACATCTATTCCTCTTCTTACCAGACCGTTTTCCGCGATATCTAAGTAAGGAAGCATTCTTTAGTCGAGCCAGTAATTCTGGGTTTGGTTTCAAATCGCCACCTCTGAAGCGAATATTGAGCAAATCGTTCCTGGAGTAAGTGAGACATCGAGGCAAATTAGCATGACGAACAAAACGGAGGCCAAGGTGTGAAGTTGAAGGAGATACAAACAAACTCTGAGATGAGCGATGATGGGCAACCGTAAATGCGTTGAGATGCGATACTTGGTTATTATTAATGATCAGAGGAGGACCGGGGTTTTTCTCAATGTCATTGTATATTGTTAAATCCTTCCTTGGTAGATGAATACATACATAGCCATGTTTGTGCCAAGAAGAAACAGGTCGACGTGGCTTTCCTTTAGAAGATCGCTGAAAGCATCCAAATGGCGATGGAAAATTGAGGCCAGTTCTCACCAGAGACCAAACTGGCAAGATGCTGCCATTAGAGAGTGGTTGGGCGTACAAAGGACTGCAAATAACGATAAACAGCGATACGAAGGCTAAAAATCTCGGAGCAACATAAATCGTGGCAGCCATCTTGGCGCCTGTATAATTTCACAAGGCCACATAATTTGGAAGACATTGATGCCTTATTGGTAACCACACTATCACTGCAATCTGAGCGAGATTTAAATGAAAGACGCATTCGAAAAGTAATTTCACGGCTTTGACTTTTTGAATGCGGATACAATGGACAAGACAAAAATTGTCCCCGAATTTTGTCGCAGACAATTGGCATTTTGTCTGCTAGTGCGGATAGGCCCTAAATGGTACGCATCAAATGCCAAAATGGGAAGTGTATGTTATATTTACACAAACATTCCCAACAGTCAGGTTTACAAAGCAATCCAAGCCAAAAGTCCTGGAGCTGGTAGAAATGCGCAACGCACATTTCCGTTTTGGAATTTTGGACTACCTTTCAAGAAATTCCGTTTTCCCCAGAAATTTTCCGTTTGGGAAGACCAAAATAGGCTTTCCATTTACATTCCAACCAAAATTTCCGGATTTTTTTGGTAAATGGTAAACAACCGATATCTGCCTAATTACTAAATAAGGATAAAAAATTGTGAAGAAATTGCATGAGACTCCCTCTCCCCAGTCTGTCCTCGTCTTTCCCAGTCACTGTAACATCTTTCATTATCGCAATAACCTTTGCTGCTTGCCACAATCTGAACACCTGGAACAGGCTTCCCCCTTAGTTAAATATCCAGCATATACTGACTTGCTGGCCCAGGCCAGCCCAGGCAGGACGTACTTTTGCACTGGTATTAACTCAGTATAAACTTCGATCACAGATCGTTACATCCTCCCTTGTTTAAGAAAGCTAGCAAGGGTTGGAAATATAAGATGAGATTGTCTCAATTCTGACAATCAATGGTAACAATTCTTTTCTGATTATTGCGTGAGATCACATTAGTCAAATCCCATTCAATGTCATTGTTAGTGTAATAGTTCAGTCTTAGGTCATGACAAAATCCTGGAATCTCTTGGGTCTTAAGAGACTTGACTGCTTCGCGTCTTGATTATGTGTTCATTGGTTGGAGTTTCACTAGTGGTGGTGCTTTGCTTAGCAGTCATGGTGTGCTCCATAGCAACTGGGTTGTTCGTTTTCTCGACTTTTACAGGCCTACCGTGGGAACTATCACTCTGTCGGTTCACTGTGTTCCGGTCGACTGGTAGTTCCTTAGCTTCACTATTCTGGGGAGGGGACACTTTTCGTAGGTGTCTCCGGTTACGAATGTAAGTTTGGCTTCAACTTCAAACGATCTAATGCCAACTTAACAGGTAACATGGGCTTTCCTCCAGGTGTGATCATTTACAGTGCGAGGTTGCATGATGGTCTCTTGCTCCCCTATTGTAATACTTCTGTTGCCGCGCTTGTATCTTTCTGATTTTCTCGTGATTTTCTAGGTCCATCAGCTTGCATGATGTTGTGATGGCAGTCTTGGTGTGTCTGTTCATTAGTCGCTGGGCAGGACTGCTGCCCAGGCTTTCCTGAGTAGTGTTCCTATAGTCCAGTAGGATGGGGTATAGATCTCTCTTTGTGGCCTCAGCAACTAGTACAACTTTCTTGGCACGCTTCACAGCAGATTCTGCCATCCCTTTGGACTGGTGGTCATAGGGGCTCATAAGAATGTGCTCAAACCGTAGTTCTTAGCAAAACTGTGGACCTCATGGGACCTGAACTGGAGGGCCTTGATCGAGAACAACTCTTCTGCAATTCCATATTGAGCCATGTGTGCTTTGATCTTCCAGGTCAGCACTTTTGTTGTTGTGTTGTACAGGTGGTCAATTTCAAACAAATTCAAAAAATAGTCGACTGTCACAAGGTAACTCTTCTGCTTGTATTCGAAGAGGTCTGCAGCTACCTTCGCCCAAGGGTGGTTAGGTATGGCATGACTGATGAGGGGGACTTTGAGTTCTTTTGGCACAAACCATGGACAGACATTGCATTTGGAGATGTGGTCCTTTATTTCACTTTTCATGTTTGACCAGTAGAAGGTTTCTGTTGCCCGCCTTGAAGTAGCTTCTACACATTCGTGACCTGCATTGAGTTCCTTAAGGGTTTGTCTTCATAGAGACTTCGGGACAATAAGACGATCTCCACGAAATATTAAATCATCTTGGGTCACCAGGTCATCTCTCAAATGATAGTATGGAACTGTCGCTAGACGGAGGCGGCTCTTCAGGCCCTATTGGGGGCATCCCTTCATGATCATGATCTTCACAGCCTGTAGGGTCTCATCTGAATCAGCTTCGACGTCGGGCTTCTTGTGCTACCAACTGGTTTATTTCGTCGTTTCCTTCATCAGTTTCTAGCTCTTGTTCAAACTTGGAGTGGACGAGTAACACCTTGGCTGTGGTCGCGTCGTCTTTGGCTTCCAAATAGTGCCAGCTGATAGTATCGGCCAGATATATCTCCTTCCTTTTTTTGTACTGTATGACCAGGTCATACTTCTGTCATCTCATGAGCCTCTTCTGTAAACAATTTGGAGCCGATGCCAGGGGTTTGGAAAATATTGTTTCCAGTGGCTTGTGGTCACTTTCCACCATTACACGCCTTCCATAGGTGAACTTATAGTATCTTTCTGCTCCAAACATGATAGCCAAAGTTCCCTTTCAATTCGGGCATGGTTTCTTTACGTGGTTGTTAGTGCTCGACTTGCAGATGCAACAGGCTTCCCATCTTGCATCAGTGCTGATTCTAACCTGGTTTCACTTGCGTCGCATTGAAGTACCAATTTGGCCTTAGGGTAATGCTTCATCATAAATGAATGTCTCTGTCGCTGCTCTTGACTAATACTATGGCAGTGATCCAATCAGTTGGAAAGTCAACCTTCTCGATAATTCCATCCTTCTACAGTTTATCTAAGTCCTGCTTGAGCGGTTGTTTCAGTGCTTCTGGGACCCTACGGGAGACAACTTAATGGGTGTTGCATCGTCTTCTACTTCAAGTTGGAGTTCTGGTCCAAACTCTCCAAGGCCTGCAAATACATCGGGGTACTCACTGATTATGTCACTTATTGATAAACCTTGTTCACTAGGCTTGTTGGGATTCGTGGATGTTTCTACAGCATGTGCGTGAATTTCATGAGGGTTGGGCACTGTTAAACTGTTATGTAATCATTCAAAGCAGATATCCCATCCATCCATCTCATCTGCTGTGTGGCTTGGGATCCAATGAGGTCAGCATAGGTTTCATCTGTTACGACGATTAATCTGACTTGCATTTTGCATTTTCCAATAGGACTTAAAGTAGTGCAATGGAACATCTTCAGCGTTTGTGTTGTCACTGTGACTTGCTTTCCATACTTGGTGCTGGAAATTTCGCAGGCTTTTGTGACATTGCACGTTGCTCCAGTGTCAATTTGAAATTTTGCTTCTTTTCCACCTTTTACTTTTGCAGAGTATTCAGCCTGAACTTTCTGATTTCTTCTGGGGTTAATGAAAGTGTTGTGGTTGATTCACCGTTGTCGCTTGATGTCTCACACAATAACTGGTGTATTATTGTCTTCTTTTTTCCCTTGTGTGCAAACGGTGGCAAAATGATTTGGTTTTCCACAACTTGTACAAGTTTTCCGGTAGGCAGGACACCCAGAGCAGCTACATTTGCTCATGTCAGGTTTCTCACATCTTTTAAAAGGCTTTTCTTCAATTTCCTTTTGTATTGGTGAATTTCAGCATGGTAAATCCTTCAGAGGCTGGAACCAGTGGAACATCTCGCACTGGCGAAAATGGAGCCACGGGAACCTCAACAACTGGCGAACAACAACTCCCTAGTGGCATACAAATCCCAAACACTTCGAATGGATGGAAATCTAGCCACAAATTGAAAAAAAATCAAGCGTACATGGGATAACTATGTGATCGTCGCCAGGATAAATCAATTCAAAGAAGAGTTCCAGACAGCTGCCTTTCTATCGGCAATCAGTGAAGATCATTTGGAAGGAATTTCGACCCTGACGATGACAGGAAGAAACATGATGTCATCATAGCAAAGTTGGGAGAGCATGCACGGCCTCAGCGTGCGGTGGCACGAATTTTGAAGGGAGCCAAGTCCCCAAGTTTTTTTTTTTTTTAATTTTAGAGTTAATAACCATTAACCCTGGCGTATGTATCAGGAATGGGGCCTTACTAATGTCAAGAAAAAGAAAAAAACATAAAAGAGGAGAATGTGGATCAACAGATGAGGAAATGACAACTCCTAAACACGCCAATATGGCGGCGACTGCGAACGAAGGTGTGTCAAAAGAAATGGAGATCTCAGAAGAACCGAGCAACCTTGAGCTCAGGGAGATGCTTGTGGACATTCAGATTACGGTTAACAGCATCTTGCTCCAAAACAAGAAAATCAGCAACGATGTATTGGAACTGAAAGCCATGGTTCAAAAGCAGCAAGCGGAATTAGCTACCCTAAAAGAAGCGCTTGCAAAAGCTACTGAACAACGTGCAGCGACTGCAAACGAGCTGGCCGTGGCCATAAAAAAGATAGATGAACAACAGGAGGAAATTGCAGAATTATACGGCTTGCAGGACCGCTTAGAACAGTACACACGAAAAAACTCATTGGAAATTCACGGCATTCCTGATGAGGCATACACCTCTACCGAAGAAGTCGTGTTGAAACTTGCTGAGGTACTCGAGGTTCCAGTTGCCCCTCAAGACATCGAAATTTCCCACAAACTTAAAACAAAGAGCGGCAAGGCAATCATCGTCAAATTTATTAGCCACAAAGTAAAAACAACCTTGTATCGCGCAAGAGCTAAATTGAAAAATATCAAATTATCTGATCTCTACCCTGGCTCCTCGTAAGCGACAAGCGCCCGATCAGGGAAGATCTTTCTTAATGAAAACTTGACTTCGTATTGTCGCCGAATCATCAATCGGGCAAACGAAAAACGTAAAAACAGCGAACTCCTCAGCGTTTGGTCTCTGGACGGAACAATATTTGTGAAAACTTCGCCTGAAGGTAGGCCAGTCAAAATCTCTGAAATGGAAGACCTTGATTACCTTTGATTCGCCAGGATCAATTGTAACAGAAATCTGCTGCATTCCTACTTGGGGACACGGATGGCCAATACGGTTTGGAAGTAGGAACTTTAATTTTGCGTAGACTCTGCGTTAGTGTTAGATTATTTATCTGTTCTGTGTTGTTTATTTTGCTGTTCGTGTGTGTGTGTTTTCCTTCTAAATTAAGTTACTTTCTCCTTACTTTTAACTGATATGCAGGCTAATAATTCGTTCAAGCTTATAGTCTTTTCCCTCAACGTTCGTGGAATTAGAGATCAGACCAAAAGAAGAAGTATTTTTTCGTTTCTGAAGGACCAAAATGCTAATATTTATTTCTTGCAAGAGACATATCCCGAGCCAGGTGACTGAAGGACCAAAATGCTAATATTTATTTCTTGCAAGAGACATATCCCGAGCCAGGTGACGAAAAATGGAAGAAAGAATGGGGTGGCGAGCTATTTTTCTCACATGGCACAAAACATAGCAAAGGTGTGTGTATTCTAATTAACCCCACCATGCAATTACAGGTTGAATGTCTATATTCCAACAATTCAGGCAGGATAGTGTTAATTACAATCTCCCTGAACGGTCAAAAAGTCACACTTTGCAACATCTACGCACCTAGCAATCAGGCTAATCAATTACAATTCTTACAAGAACTGTATTATTGACAAAACAGAACTTACTTCACTAATTGTAGGAGGTGATTGGAACTGCACATTAACAAAAAAAGATAAAATGGGAGTGCGCCTTGGAAACCCACTATCTATAGCAATTTAATCTCAACATCTATGGAAATGTTCGATTTAATAGACATCCAAAGAGTACGTCACCCAAAACTACGAAAATTCACATACGAGTCAAAATCTTTTTAGCTATTAGGAAAAAGTCAATTCTGGATTTTAAGCGTAAAGATTTTGACTCGTGATTTTGACCTCTCAGTAAATATAAAAAAGTCCGAGATCTTACCAGCGATAGCACCCGATCACAACGCGATTTCCATTTCACTAACCTTGCCAAATAAATGCCCTAGGGACCCTGGTTTTTGGAAATTCAACAACACCCTTTTAAAAGATCCTCAATACATTGACAAAATCCGCTGTACTTACACACTAGCGCGCAAATATTACGGACACTTGACAGATAGGAGACCCTTCTGGGAGATGATAAAGATGGAAATTAGATCGGCTGCGATTACTTATTCCAAAAACAAGTCCAAAAGCATTAGAAATCGGGAACAGGAACTCATACGGAAACTCGACCATCTCGATGGCACAATATGCAACAGCTTCTTCTCCCCCATATTGATGGAGTGCTTCGGGAGTATGATGAACTTAAAACCGAACTTCAATCAATTTATGAGGAAAAAGGAAAGCAAGCTATATTTCGAGCAAAATGCCGCTGGGTGGAAAATGGAGAACGCCCAACAAAATATTTCTTCAATCTAGAAAAACGTAATTATAAGAAAAAGACTATCAGTGAACTGCGACTACAAGATGACTCGACAACGAACAATGGAAATGTAATTCTAGACCAAATTGAAGCTTACTTTAAAAATCTCTATACATCTGACTATACCTATTCTAACGAAGAATGGGACTCTTTTACCCCCAATCTAAAAATCCCTAAGCTTTCGGACGAAGACCGGGACAACCTAGAAGGTCCACTTACATACGACAAATGTAAAAAAGTATTAGAAACTTTCCGGGCTGATAAAGCCCCAGGGGAAGATGGATTTACAGCCGAATTCTATAAGTATTTCTTTGAACTATTAGTAATGATTTAATAGCAAGTTTCAATGAAGCTCAAGTAAAAGGAAAACTAAGCATCTCTCAGCGAAGAGGGGTAATTACGCTAACCCCAAAAGAGGATGGCTCACTATTAGATTTACCGTATTTATTCACTTATAAGGCGCACCATTTTTTACAAGAAAATATGTTTGTTCGATAAAAATCTGCTCAAAACTCGGGGTGCGTCTTATAACTGAGTATTTTCGCGCACCAAAATATAACTTTTCCAAATTTCCCTAATAATTAATGCTAAACTGAAATGAGTATGTAAATAAATACCGGTAAATGAATAAACAAAAGACAAACAACGTTGATCATTGACCGGGGTGGCTCTGCAAAGAACCGCTTGTTTGAAAGCTCGGCTGAGCTCAGCGACTCGTCGTCCTTGGCTTCGCTATCTGTCTCGAACTCGTCAATCGACTCTTCCGCGTCTTCTGCTTCTTCTTCCTCGTCGTCCTAAACTGAAGGTGCTTAAAAGCAAATTTAACAAACTACAAATGCAAAGAAAAAACAACTCCGATGAGTGCTTCTACGGCGAACAAGTTCGTACACAAAGCCGGGGTGATTTCAGCAGCGAGCGAACGTGCTAAAAAGCACGTGCTTGAAATGATTGATGTCAGAAACAAATGAACAAATTCCTAACCTTGCTCCCACGAATGAGGCAAACTTGACTACAAATCGTTCGAAAAAAATGTCGTGGCTGCTATTAAATACTCCGAAAATGATAAAGGGAAAAGAACAAACCTTCTTCGCCCATCCAGGCCTTCTTGCGTACAGAAACCTGCATTCCCCTCGAGGCACGTTTGGCAGTCATCTTTAACTCACCGGAGAACAAGACATGCTGTTGGTTTCTCCATTCACGGACCATCGATTCCGATATGCCGTATTTGCGAGCAATTTCACGATTGTTGTTCATGGCTTCCGCTTCTCCTACGATCTTCAACTTGAAGTTTAGATCATAGGAATGACGGCGAGTGCTAGGCACAATTACTGAAAACTTACGGTATGCTGAAAGAATGCTCGAAGATTAAGATGAGTTTTGCAACTGATGAGTGAAAGATCTGTCAGATGAGTATTGTTTACAAACGTAAAACGACTTGAATGAATTAAAAAGTGTGACTTTTATGCTATTGTTCATGTGTGACTTTTTCCAACTGGAGACCGATCACATTATTAAATGTCGATTATAAGATAGCCGCTAAAGCAATAGCTAAACGACTTGAACAAGTACTCCCAGATCTCATTCATCCAGACCAGAAGGTTTTGTAAAGGGAAGATATAGGTGAAAACATTCGACTCATAGCAGATGTAATGGAAACAACGACAACTCACAACCTCACCGGCATACTAACATCGTTAGACTTTCGGAAGGCCTTTGACTCTTTAGAGTGGCCGTTTATTATGAAGACGCTCGATTGCTTTAATTTTGGAGGCAATATTAAACGTTGGGTTAATACTTTCTACTCGAACATAGAGAGCACGGTAATCAACAATGGCTTTAGAACGAACTGGTTTAAACCGTCTAAAGGAGTCCGCCAGGGCTGCCCTCTCTCTCCTTATCTGTTTATTCTCTCGTCCGAAATACTCTCAAATAAAACTCGGCAAGACCCCAACATAAAAGGTATCAAGATCTAGGAAAATGAAATTAAGCTCTCACAGTTTGCAGATGATACCACTCTCTTTAACGCTGACTTAGCATCACTAGAAAGGGCACTAAAAATAATGGATGATTTTGGGAGAATAGCTGGCCTTTCCTTAAATGTTAAAAAAACGAAGGCTATTTGGCTGGGGAAATGGGCAAATAATAAAAATAAACCACTAAACCTGAAATGGCTTCATAGCCGGTGAAAATATTAGGGATTCACTTCTCATACGATGAAAAAAGAAATAATGAGCTTAACTTCATGCAAAAGGTCCAAAGATTAGAAACAAAGCTCGATATGTGGAGTGCAAGAGACTTGACAATATTTGGAAGAGCTATGATATTAAAAACCCTGGGATTATCACAACTTGTCTATTCTGCTTCAAACCTAGTGGTTCCTCAGGGAATTGCGGACACAGTGAGAACTAAGTCATTTAAATTTCTCTGGAGAAATAAAAAAGATAAAATAAAAAGATCTGGCCTTTTTATCAAGAACCAGATAGGGGCGGAATCCATGTGACAGATCTCAACATAATGTTCAAGGCCCTGAAGCTAGCATGGATCCCTAGAATGTTAGCCTCTGACAAAAAGAATTGGTGCACAATACCTAACCACTTTCTCAAGAAAATGGGAGGACTGAACTACCGACCTTTTACAAAAGGATCCTTGACAGTTTTAACGAATTAAAAACTCTTTACAATTATTACCAAAAACAAGATATAGTTTTGTTCAACAATAAAGAAATACTTGTGGGTGGCCAACCGATTTTTTTTAGTAAATTGTTTAAAAAGGGAATTATTTCGATTAAAGATCTACTTACTGAAAGCGGCAACTTCTTGACATTCCAGGAATTCTCTCTCAAATACTCATGCCAAACTAACTTTCTCAAATATTATCAAGTGATAAGCGCCATCCCAAAGCACCTTCTGTTCATTGCCAAACAGACCGACGGCTTCGACAAACTTTTTTTCACCAGCAATGATAACATCTTCCCTCTGAGCGAAACTGTACAAATTAATCTAGGTAAGGCCAAGTCAAGAGATTTTTATAAACTGCTTAATGCAAAAACTCACAACGAGGACCATACGGGCCCTCTACGTTGAAGCCAAAGTCTATCAATAAATAGCGATACTTGGGGCAAGATTTTCAAGTCTTTAAAAAACATCTGTAAGGACACTAAGCTCAAAGAGTTTCAATTTAAACTCATCCATAGAATTATAGTAACAAAAAAAAAAAGAACTGTTCAGATTTGGAATCAAGCCTGACGACAAATGTCTGTACTGTGGAGATAAAGACTCCATCGAGCATACATTCATTGAATGCCCATTCACTAAGACCATTGTGCAAAAGGTCATTCAATGGTTCAACCAAACAAACCTATGTCAGATCCTCCCCACCACCGAGGAAGTCTTGTTTGGCATCTTTTCTAGTACATGTGATGCACGAATAAAAAAGAAATTTAACTACACCACCTTAGCTATGCGCCATTACATATATGCAAGCAAAACAAATAGCAAAACCATCTCCATTCACGAGTTCATTGACAAATTACTCGTTAAATATAACCTTGAAAATATTCACTAAAAAGAACCACTCCAGGGAAATGACTCGCCATCTCGCGACTATAATCTTGAAAATATTCATTAAGTATCGTCTAGCGCTTCAACCTGATAATTATTCTAGCATAAACATGCGGTTAGTTGGTGATGCATATATATAGCTGATAACCTTAATGTACCGTCAGGATAGTAGTTTGCTCTATGTCTTCCGAATTAAAAAATATAATCCCGTGACTCACTAAACTAGTAGTTAAAAATAGGTCCTTCTCTGCTGTAACATAAGTCAATGGGTAAAAGCATAGTTGTAAATATATTGTAAGTAGAGACTGTAAGTAAGGTCTGTAACATATCCAGTAAGGAGGCAATGTAATGATCAATGATGTGATGGGACGCTCCGCCGGACATTTGGGAGCACTCGAGGGGTGTAGAGGGCACTCGCCTGCAGCTTGTGTTTTTTTTAATCGTAACATTGTTGTCTTTCGTTTGAATAGTTAAGAGCTCAATCAAGAAATAAAAAAAAATCATAGCAAAATTCGAAAAAATGTGCATCGGAGACAAATGAAACCTATGAAAGATACATATTCAACAGCAGAAATCAAGAAGAAGGCAAAAGGATCGACACATACGTGAACGCCATACAAACACTAGTGCAATTGTGCAATTTTTGTTTGTGTCTACATGACTTGCTGGTAAGCGATCATCTTGTACTTGGTATTAGAAACAGCGGTATGTATAAAAAGTTGCTACCAGAAAATAAGCGCACTCAGTCTTGCAATTTCTATAGTATATTTATTCTGATTCCTCAATCACCCTACTGAGATTACATGGTTAAAGACAAACCTATTAACTCAGTATAAACTTCGATCACAGATTGTTACAGTTGTTTGTGCTCTTCTCTGTCCAGAGAGGTTTTCTCTGGGTACTCCTGTTTTCCCCTTCATTCAAAAACCAACATTTCCAAATCCCAATTTGTTACAGAATCGCGCCCACTGAAACACATTGGCAGTAAAAAGTGGGGTACCCCTGAGGCTTTGCGTGCTAACAAAGGCATGCTGCTGCTTTTGGTTCCTCTTCGACTCAAAAACATTATTCCCAAAAGGGACTTCTAAATGGTACACAAATCTCTGTCGTCATCTGTTATATGGCAATAAAAGGAGTTTGTGCTGTGAAGACGTGTGAAAATATGCTCGCTATCGATTAATACTAGCCATGAGAGTAACAAGCCACAACTGGAAAGATATCAGCGAGCACTGCGTCAACTTTGCAATATCTGTTTAAGATTATCTGTTTTCCACTGTTGTTATACTTCATTTTGCGTGATCGATTGCTTTCTTTCTACTTTTGGTGTGTTTGTGTTCGCGTGAAAAGTGAAAAGAGGCAGTAAGTTTATATTGTTTATTGATGATAAATCATCGCTTCCTTCAGTTTGATCAACCATAGCACGGCCTGTGTTATGCAGACAAAAGCATTCTTTGAGTACCAGTGCACAAGAGCTGTTGTTATCAAAATAATGTGGTTTTTATATTCGGTAGAAACAACATTGAATAAAGCAACAAGTTTGTAAGAAACTATGGCTTTGCGAGGTGTCAGTTTTTTTAAAGTCATCACATTTATAGCAAGAGATAAAGTTAGCCTGTTGAAACTATGAGTTGTCAGATTTTCCTGTCCGGTCAACTGTGGTCACTGCATTTCAGTAGTAGACACGTTTATTAAAAATATTATACGTTACAGTCGTAGGACTGAATTACGTACAATATAAAAAATTTCAATAAAAAATGGTTAATTACAATTGTGTTTAACAGCTATTTACATCTCGTGGCTAATAATAAAAGTTCATAAAACGATCAGTGCGACAAACTGGAGTATTAAAACACCTCTTATTTCTCAGACGCCGAGCATGGGAGCTGGCCATAGGAGGTAGCAGATTAGCCAGCTTGTGGTGTTCATTACTTACAATGTCTTTAAATAATTTAATAGATAATGATTCACGTCTCTCTGAGTGTCAGAATTCCGGCCTTATTCATCGCCTCACAGTATGATAAACTAGGAAAGATTATTTGCATGGTGTTCCTCTGAATACGTTCGATGTTATCAGACAAATACTTCAGGGGACTACAATGGAATAGTTGACATGAGAATTCTAGCACTGATCTAATCACGCTACAATAAAAAGCTAACAGGTCATCGGGACTTATGCTGGCTCTCTTTAATAAGACATTTACCAGCGGGTAAATGCAGTTAAATGAACATGGCGTCCCAAGACGGGTAGGCTGAGAAGGCCTGCCCCATCTTAGACTCGGTGGTATCTTGAAAGCTTGATTTCAGTAAATGAAAGCACTCTATTCTTTTCGCCGAAAACAAAAGCCTTTCGTGGCTGGAACCTCACTAATTTATCGCATGTTTGCCATCATGTATTTTAGTAGATTCGCAAAGATTGGTCCTTGTTTTCAAGGCCCTATTCATGGCTAGACCTTAATCGTGATAACTTGAGGTAGTTTATAGTACAACTGTGCCAATTGGTCGTACTTTGAGTCATTGTCTGACTATAAAGTTTTGGTAATGCCACTCCTAGTCATTATTTGGCTAGCTTGCATGAAGCAATCTTTTAAAGTAGTTTTGTTACCCGCCCTCCCTCCCTTTGGAGGAGTGGCTCCTATGTTATGTCTCAATAAAGTTTGGTGGGTCACTCCTTGCAGTGTGGTGCGGTTGCGGCATTGCGACTTCCCCCAAGCTTTTGGCATTGCTTGTGTCTTGCCATCTTTTGAGCTATTCCTTTGCCTTCATCTTGTCCGATCCAGCCCGTGTGGTGCTGGGGAGATAAGAAAGGCTCTGCCAAGACTGTTGTCCTACCCCACGGTAGTGGGGGGATAAGTAAGGCTTGTGTTACTTTGTGCGGTTAACCAAAAGTCGCTATAACCTGCCACAGGGCTGTGTCCCCCCTCATTATGCCATCATGTAGTTGTTGTTTATTTAGCCTGCGTGCGTCATTTAGTTGCGTGACGTTTGCATGCGTATGTTACAAGCAGAATAGTGACATTAACTGACTCAAAAGATACGAAAGATATAGTGAAAAGGACAAGTAAACCGTGTTTAATTCACTTTATATTGTTTTCAAAGAAAAGATGAACTGTTTATGTGCTAAACCGATTGAACTGATCATGGATTTATTTCATACTCATTTTGCAGTCATGTAATTTAACTTGGGAAATATTTGTAACAACAATGATAAGTTCATTTCCAGTGAATTTATCACAAAGCCTAGGAACTCCATACAATGTAAAGGATCTAACACTGATTTTGTCCAGTTGATTAAAAAAACCCAAATGCTGCAGTAACCAGAGGGTTGAGTCCCTGTCCCGCAATATTCCCTCCCGTGTCTGATTGAACAGAACGATATCGTCCAGATAGACAATCATCCCCAGGCCAAGTCTGCGTAACAGGGCCACCACTGGTTTCAACAGCTTTGTGAAGTAAAAAGGGGCAGGAGCTAGACCGAAAGGGAGACAAGTGAACTGATACCGTGTGCCCCCTAAAATGAACCTCAGGAAAGGCTGATGCCACTGGCTCATCGGTACACAAAAGTAAGCATCTTGGAGACCTACCTTGATCATGAAATCCTTTTCCTGAATTATATGTTCGAGAAGGTGCAATCCCTCCATTTTGAAGTGTAGATACACTATGTGGGAATTCAACCTCTTGAGGTTGATCACTGGTCTGCTCCCCCCCCCCCGTCTTTCTTCAGGAAATATCGGACTCATAACCTCCCCTTTCATTGGAGGGACCACTTGAATCGCCCTTTTTGCAACACTGCTGCAATTTCCTGCTCTATTTTCCCTTTCTCACTGATTGTGAGATATATGAGATAGCATATGTGTCTGGAGTGGGGTTGCTGGAAGGGGATCACCACACCAGTGACTATTTGTAAAATGTACTGATTCTGTGTCAGTGATCTCCACTTGGTTTGAAAAAACTGGAGTCGCCCTCCTCGGAAGGAGACAGACTTATCCCCACCTCTGCTCTGAAATGAGGGCCCCCGACAAAAGGGCTAAGAGCTTCTGGAATGTTGCCTAGAATACCTTTTGCCTCTGTAGGTCAGAGGGGACGGCCGGGTAGTGGAACCAGTAATATGGTGTGAAATCTCCTTTGTAGATTTCCTAATCTTTGTTGCTGTATGGAGAGCCTTGTAGGACTTTTTCCCAAACAACGTCTTATGAGACTTGGTTAATGAAGTCTCGTGTTTAGTGAGAAGTTATTTTGGCTTTCTTCATGTCCCCTCTGAGGCAAAAGAGGACTGCCAGCCTACGTGTAAAAGAAAGGCTTACTTTCGCCTGTCCCAGAAGAGAGACAGACTGTTCCACCAGCCTAAGGCAGTGAAATAAATCAAGATCTTCACTGGATTCACCAGTGCGGACTTTTTCTAAAGTTAACCAGAATTTCTCAAGTGGTCCCATGACATAGTGAGTCGGGACTGCACCTTGGTAGATTATTGTCACTTTCGCGACCATATGACTTTCCGAAAGACTCAAATATCTCGTCCAAATAATCATCGACTGCTGGGGTTTTGTGAGACAGTCGATACTGGGTACTGGGTTGCAATCCCGGACTGTCTCATGGAAGGATTTGTCTTTCACATAAGTAGTGAATTTGTCATTGACATATTTCACCATGCCCTTTGTGAAGTCAAGCTTGTGACGGGCTTTGGTTTCTGTGTCAAAACGCACGTATTCATCACCCTCGTGCTTCGGCAGGGTGTTGTTACTAGTATCTCGCTCAGCTGGTACTTGATGTTTGTTGTGGGCCAAAAGTCTACTGTCCAACTTGCTGAAGTCACTGTCTTCACTCGATGGAGAACCAGACTCACTACTAGAACTGCTTGAGGACTCCTGACTTTGCCTCCGTAAAGCATGTAACTGAGAGCTATTCGAGAATTCCGTTGAAGGCGTAGAATTAACCCTCTTATCTGGGGTGTTTGCCTCATCTGAAACCACAGGAGAAATCTCGTTATGTGCCATCTCTATATTAGCTTTTCCGAGCAGGATGGCTGGATTTGTGGAGGATTGGAGCGTATTCTTGAAGCTGACTAGCAGTGGGAAGCAAACTAGCGCAAAGCCATTTTGGAGAATAAAAGGAGAGAACACGGAAGCGAGGCTCTTTAGCCTTCGAAATGGCTTGAATTGGCGGGAAAATGGGGACAATACGCTATTATATATTATTGAGGTTTGTGAAGTGAAATTGTCTGACATCTCAAGAAGCCATTAAATTTCTTCAGCTTAAAGTCCCTCATTTGAAGAACGTGAAAGGAGACAAAAATGATTTAGCTGACATAATAGCAAAAGTACTCTTGGATGAAGGCTACATTAAAGTTGGTGGTGGACACTCTCAAGCTACAAATATCTCCAGAAATGACATAAAGAAACTAAAACCATTCAAGGCTTCAGTTCTTAATATACATAGTATGCTTGATTGTGAATCTTTTTTTGTACCAAGGTTTTTACAAATTGTTGTTGAGGACAAGCTGTTGAGTTGAAGCCGTTAAGATTAACTTTGTGAAAGGGACAACAATCACATGAAACGTAGTACCAAAATTATGTAAAATTAATGTATAACGTCTCTATATGCCAGGAGAAATTTGAATGTTAAGTATTAAAAAAACATTTGTTTCTTTTCAATTAATGTTTTATGGACTATATTTACCTTTATCTAATTAATCTAAATGGCATTTAAATGTCACATCATGTATATATATAACGTCTCTGTATCAATGTTTAATGGCCATTTCACAAAATGTTTAAAACTGGATTACCATTCAAAAAGTGGCACTAACCATGAGTGGGATTTTTAAGAAACATTTATTTTCTTAAATGGGAATTTAAAAGTTCTCAATAATGGTAAGTTTAAGCAACAAGAAACGAGACTGTTTTTGTTAGTTTTCCATTCATGTTTAATAGATATTTCACAGAATGTTTCAGTGAATTACCTTTCCAAATGTGGGATTTCTAAAAAAACATTAATGTTCTCAAATGGGAATTTACATATTTCCAATAATGGTGGGCTCAAACAAGATTGATAAACAACAGGAAACAATGCTGTTTTGTTAGTTTTCCATTCATGTTCTATGGACAGTTCACAGAGTGTTAAAATGAATAACCATTAAGAGTAAGTTGTTACTACAACCATTAGTGGGATTTCAGTGAACAACTTGCGAACATAACATTAATGGGAGATGTCCAACATTTTTATTAATATTTTTCTTCATGAGAATTGTTAAATTCCCTTTGAAAATACCATTGATGTTTTTTTTTTTATTTTTCTGTGTCAATGAGCTCTAAACTTGGGCCCGTGATATGGTCACGTGATACTGGTCAGCCGATACCTTGTTTTGACAGTTGTCAATTGACCAAAACATGGATGTCCAATATCAAAGATGTATGCTGTAAACTAGGTGGCCAGCTGGAATATGGCCGCCATGTTGGCCTCAAGTGTAAAAGTATTGGTCAGAAATCTCATCATTATCCCTTGCCATTTGGTGTTCCCCAGGGTTCTTGTCTCGGACCCTTACTCTTCAGTGCCTATGCCAGCAAGCTGTTCGAGGTCATCAAGCTGTATCTGCCCAACACACGCGCATTCACTGACAATACTCAGCTTTATCTTTCCTTCAACCCAGACAACTCCGTTAGTGAAGCAGAGGCAGTACATGCTGTGGAACAGTGTACTCGCGCCATAAGGGCGTGGATGCAAGCTGACAAACTGAAACTTAATGAGAACAAAACTGAGGTCATGTTAATCGGAACCCGCCAACAACTTAGCAAAGTCAACCTAGATACTCTAACTGTTGGTGATACTAGTTTTGCTATTGTAAACAAGGCGCGAAATCTCGGAGTTTGGTTTGACTCGCAGCTGAATTTTAACCTCCACATTACGAAAACATGTACTCTATCCTTTTGTTCACTATTCAAAATTAGATGCATTAGAAAGTATCTTTCGTACAAGAGTGCAAATACATTAATCTTAGCACTAGTAATTGGACGCCTAGACTACTGTAATAGTCTGCTGTACGGCTTACCAGCCAGTTGTATTAATAAGTTGCAACGGGTACAAAACGCTGCCACAAGACTCATCTCCAATACCACGCGTTTTGATCACATTTCTCCTGTTATGAAAGACTTGTATTGGCTACCAGTTAAATATCGTATAATGTTTAAAGTGGTTGTATACACATTCAAAGCTTTACATGGTAGTGCTCCCACATATATTCATCAATTAATCAGACTTAAGCCACAGTCAAATTATAACCTGCGATCAAAAACAAAACACTTACTACTCGATCTGCCCAACAAGACCAAGAAAACAACGGGAGACAGGGCGTTGTTTGCAGCCGCGCCGACCCTGTGGAACGCCCTCCCAGACGAGTTGAGAGCTTTGGACAGTCTCAAAACTTTTAAGGCACGGCTAAAAACTCATTATTTTAAATTAGCTTTCAACTTATAACATAATATTTTTAACATAGATTTTTGCATGCATATGTATATAATATTTTTATCTAGTATCTTTTTATTATTATAAGCATTGTAATGTAAAGCGCATTAGATCATATATCCATGTATTTTGCGCTATATAAATAATAAAGTTATGTTATGTTATTGATTATTATAATTATCATGAGGATATTAGCGATTACTGGATGACGACGTCATCATCGTCATGTGTATGCCCCCACGAGTAATACCACTAGCCATGATTACTATGAGAAAAGCAATTCACAGGTTTCTATCAGACCATTGATACACAGATTTATCGAAAAAATGGCGAAAAAATCTTACGAGCATCTGGACGGTGCTTGTCAACTCCAACGATGTTAAGCTTAAATGCAAAAAAAGCTTGTTCGAAAAATCAATAGCACTACTAGTGATTTCGTATTGGAAGTGAAGTGACCGGCTATCATCTGTAGCTGCATTAAAACCTTCATCTCTAAAAGGTTGCTTTACATGTAATATCACCAGAGAAATTCGCAAATGCAATTGGTTTAACAGCTAGCTAGCTTGTTCCTGTAATGAATAATAAGACACATTCCTAACAATAACTGTTATAGATTCTTCTCAGCATTTCTCTCAATTGCGCTTTCGATGGCTTAATAGGCCATATTCTTATTCCAGGACAGCCTAGCATGAGTGCTAGTGCACATGGCTGATTCAGGAGCTCCCGAGAATGGAACGTTCCTGAGTTAAGTCTTTTTACAGCGCAGGGGAATAACTGTTTTGCAAAAGAGAAAGGAGGAATTAGTTGATTTAGTAGAAAAAGCTCTTGATCATTCATTGGAACCACTAGATAATGAGGAGAAACCAGAGAAAGTGATCGCAAACAAGTTGTAGACTTGCCTCTTTTAACTTAATGTCGTCAAGACTGGGTGGAAAAGGTTTTAGTGGTAACAGAGAGTCTAAAGTAAATATAACAGCATTTTCTTCTTGTCTTTCACCAGTTTTGTCTTTATTTAGTTGAAGGCTTGAATATAGTTTTTTGTTCCAGGAAATATCATTAGGAACCCCATGAAAGGCCATTAGAAATTCCAAGGGTTAGTGGGTCGGGGTCTTAAAGCCCAAAATCTTTTGAGTATGAACTTAAGGTGGCTTACTACAGTTTTTCCTGCTACTGGTGGAGTGCGTGCACTTCAAGTCATGTGAGCATCACACTTGAGCTAGAGTCGCCCGACCAACTTTATTTCTCTTCCTGTCGCCACTTGTCACAAAACCTTTCTGGATTTTTAAAGAACCATTCGTGCTGCACTGCTCTTCTGAAGCTGACGAAGGATTGGAGAAGGAGCCGCCTCCACTACAGAGAGTCAGTCATGGCCATGGCCGTTGATTTATCAAAGGCTTTTGACTCTATTAACCACAATCTTCTGTTGGCAAAGTTGAAAGCATATGGTCTTTCTCAATCCGCCTTGAGTTGATGTCATCCTATCTATTGGGTCGTAAACAGAGGGTGTGTGCTCAAGTTATTCAGAGTTGAGGGCGGGGCTTCCCCAGGGGTCCCTGATCGGGCCACTGTTGTTTAATATATTCATTAACGACTTGAACTACACAGTCCCGGACGTGTCTTTGAGATTATACGCTGACGACACGACTCTGTATGCATCAGATGTCTCGCCCATTGTCCTGCAATCTGTTGTCAACCACGGTCTCAGCCGCCTGTGGGAGTGGTTCGATGCCAACTACCTGTTCGTAAACAATGCCAAGACACATGCCCTTCCGATCGGTCCTTGCAAGTACGACTTAGACTTAACTTTGAATGGTTCTGATGTTACTAAATTTCCCTCTATTAAAATCTTGGGCGTGGAACTTGATAGCATGTTAAACTTTAAAGAGCATATTTCTAGCCAGTTAAAAAAGGCGTATGCGAAGACCAGCGCACTTAGGAGAAATAGGCGTTTTGTAACTAAGGACGTTATACTTGCATGATATAAGTCTTTTATTTTACCACATCTAGAATACTGAAGTCCCCTCCTGTTAGGGTTGGGGAAAGTCCTGGTCAATAAACTTGAAGATGCCAATCATTATATATTAAGGACACTGACAGGGCACGGGAAATCATTGTCTTACCAAGAACTCTTAAGTATATGTAAGTTGGACACTCTAGAGTGCAGGAAAAAGCAGCAATCTCTGATCCTATTATTTAAATGCATTAGGAATATAAGGCCGAATTACATTAGAGACTTTTTAGAATAAGGAAGGCGTCTTACAATTTAAGAGCTAATGGTGTTAATCTTTGTGTTCCCAAATTTAATCTTAATTTCATGAAGAACTCTTTTACTTATAAGTGCGTTCAATTACGGAATAAACTTCCAGAAGATGTCAAGCTGGCCAATAATGTTAATATTTTTAAGTCTACGCTAAGTTCTATTCAGCTGTAATTTTCAGTAATTTCCTGTAATTTCATATTTTATCATATTTATCTGTATATAGATTTTAGATCATACATTTAACTTTATAATTGTAGACTTAATGCCCGTTGGTATATTGAACGAGCACTTGTGCTCTTACTGTTACTGTTACTGTTTGCACAAACTGGGTAATACACCTGGGAGAAAAAAATGAAACGTGGCGTCTGCGATAAAAAGTATCTTAGCAATTTTCAAGAAGCATGTTAACGCATTCCCAGCCGCCATTTTAATTTGTACCTCCTTTTTTGTAATTCTTGAGGGTTGATGGCAAAGTCAATTTCATTCTTCCATATTAGGGGTTACCATGGAGAGTTTGCTGGTCCACAAGACCGAAGGCTCTATCTTTGTTGTCACGCTCGTCATGCTAGCTGTCGTTTATTTCTAAACGATTACTGCAGCTACAATTCGTTATGTATTTCATTTATAAGTGTGTTTTTGGAGCCATTTTCCACCTCAGAAGCCCCCCCCTGCCTGGCATCATAAAGCTGGGTTAATGGGTAGAGGCAATCTTTTGAAAGAAAACAGAGGAGAGAAGCAATTTCACCCGAAGTCTTCGAGCGAGTGTTGGCATTTCATGCAGTGAAGTTGTGTGTTTAGCCATTTTGTGAGTGGATTCCGGGACCTGGCATGGCAATTTTGGCGAGTTTTGACTTGTAAATAATGCAATCAGTGCAATATTTTGCCAGCAGGACTGGGTGACTCGACACTTATAAAAAAGAAGAATATCCCAGAATTCCTTTGGGTCACAAACGTGAAAATTACAGACCGTTAGAGCAACTG
This sequence comes from Pachyseris speciosa, assembly GCA_016490735.1. Taxonomy (NCBI): domain Eukaryota; kingdom Metazoa; phylum Cnidaria; class Anthozoa; order Scleractinia; family Pachyseridae; genus Pachyseris; species Pachyseris speciosa. The sequence goes on along the minus strand of JAEMWC010001256.1, from coordinate 131,094 downwards.
AAATCAAATGACGTTAACCACATTGCACTGAAGTGAGCAGGAAAAGTGGAACAAATTGCAAAAAGTGGAGTCGAAGTTTGCTGCCAACTGTAAGTGGCCATGAAACCGATACTAGGCAGTGCTAGATCTACTCAGAACGAATGATAGACAGGATTGTCACTACTGCCTTTCAATGTTTCAGATGTTGGTGGTGACACTACTGTGGTATAATTTGGGTGAAACTGGTATCCATCTCGGCTTCAGTTATCGTAAGGAAAGTAGCCATTATAGCTTGCATGCATACTTGAGTAGCCACTTTGTGGTGAGAAATGTGAGGGGGCCTGCTGTTCAACAGATGGCTGCTGGTTCCCCACCCCCACTAACATCTGCATAAGTCTGAACTCATCCTGGCGGGATTTTTCCATATCCTCTCTAATCAGTTGAAACAGGTCACAAGTTGGATCATTTTCAATCACTCCTCCCATGAGCTGAATAGCTTCAGATAAGGTATCATCTTTCTTCTTACGCTTCTTTCCCCTGACAGAGACAAATTGCTTTTTTTCTTCTTTTCCCCCAGTATCGGATGTTTTACAATTACCATCTGACTCTTCTCTCTACTTGTTTGCCTCAAAGTTATGAACAGATACCCCTGCGAAATGAATTCTCAGGTTCTTAGGAATTTCTGGGAATTCCTAGGAATTCTCAGAAATTCCCAGAAATTCCAAACAATGCAAATCACACACACATGAATTTTTGGGAATGGTTTTTAAATGTTTAGAATTCCAAGGAATTCCTAGGAATTCCCAAGATTCTAAGTAAATGAAGCTTAGAATTTCTGAGAATTTTGAAGAATGTTCACTTTGTAACACAGTTGGCTTGGAAAAGCATGGAATTTCTAGGAATTTCTGGGAAGTCAGTGATCAGAGGCTTCAAGTCTTTTTATTTCATTTTATTAAAAACAAAACAAAGTAATGTAAATCACTGACTGGGTATAGAAGGAAGTAAGTCATGCTCCAGCACCCACATTTTATCTTTTCTTTTCATCAACATGCTTGTTTACTCCATGCCAGAAGATCAATGAATTCATGTACTCAGAAGTTTGTTTTTATAATGCAAGCACTACCTTTTATAAGAGGACAATTTTCTCTGAGTTCATTGATCCAGAAAATAATTTCTGCTCTCTTTTGCACGACACAAGTTCTATTAAATTGAGAAAGAAAACTCAAACTCGCACTGAACAAACAGCAGCCATTTTGAATGACAAGAGAGACTGGGAAGAATGAGCCGTTTTTGTCAGCAGTCACTCAACTCAGGGCTCATACATGAAGTACCTACGCAGAAAAAACCGTTGCTTTTCAATTCTGGCGGATTTTCACATTGTTCAAAGCACATCTCTCCCGATTTTCCTTTGTTTTAAGCTTAAAATGATGTCTCAAAACACTACAAAGGGGATGAATGATCTTTTAAAACAGGTAAGCTTTAGTTAAAAAGAAATTATATTAATTTTGATGAACGTTTGACTGAAGATCGACCATGTGCTTTTTCCTCGAGACTACAAGCTAATTTCAGGCCATTTTAATGTACTAAGAACTCTGTAACCTTCCCATGGCATAATAGTACCTTTTTTAAAGGAAAAACATGTCTTTTAGTTCAACTGGACAATTTTGACTCGATTTGTTTTGTAATGACTGTAGATTGCGTGTCTTGGTTGTTTGTGTTGTTGATTTCTGTCAGATCAGTCATGGAGTATTTCAAATTGTAAACTGTTCTTATAAATTAGGGAGAAAATGAATACAGTGATCTCTTGGAAGACTAATTTTAACCACTCAGCTTTTTTTTTTTATGCAGATGCTTAACTCTCACAGTTGTTATGAGGGCTCAGGACTCGTCCTCTCAAGCCTTAAGGCCCCAAATGCTTTCTGAACAAGCTTGATAGTTTTCAGGACTTCACATTTAAATAACTGTAGCTGTTATCTTTTAATTGCTAAAGTTTGTTGTGATAATTCTGTGAAAGTGTAGAAATAGAATTTGTAGATTCTGAGTTTAAGGCAATAATTCTCTTGATCTGAACTGTGATGGATCCATTTAAACTTACTATTACAATTTCCCTTATCTTTTTTTGCACATGTGCACTACATGTATCTGAAATTTTACTATAACAATGTAGACATGATAAAAACTAACCAATTTCTGTTGTTTATTGGTGTTTTGGGAGCAACTTGTTGCCTGTCGTCGGAGCCATGTCACTTGTCATTTCTACCTCTTGGATTAAGTTAACTTACCAAACTTTACTTAACGTGTATCTGTCTGGGGGTATTGTTCTTGCATTAAAGTTATTTTAAATCTATTTTTTGCATTAATTAGCTCTATTTAAAGGTACTATATTTTAAAACCCTATTTGACTGTTTAGGGTATCTTCAGTTCTTCAGTTCTTTATTTTTCTAATAAATACATTCAGATACCTGAGAGATCTTTTGTTTTAGTTCTGAGGTTGTTCCTAGGAATTCCTAAGAATTCCAAAGGATTTTAGTCACGATTTTTTAGGTTGCAGCAATTCCTAGGAATTCTAATTTTATGTCCTCAATCAGATCAAGCATAAACCTTGGAATTCCAAGGAATTCCTAGATTCATCTCGCAGGGGCAGAGAGAAAGCTGGTCTGCCCGAAGGTGCCCAGTAACACTTATTAAACTAGTAAATATTTTTTCGTTAGATTTTGTTCTAAATTTCATTTTATCTTTTAATGTGTTTAATATTTTTGCTAACAACAGTGAAACGCATTTCTTTCACTGGTTTGTAAAGACTGTGCTAATCCTAGGGGCCTCATAGCTTCTTGCATGTCACACATGAACAGATCAGGCTCGCCACAGCTCCATGACCACCCACGAGCCAGTAGCCCGCGTTTCGCAAGGCTCCATGGGTGATTTGGCGTCCCTGATGATGTACCTCTTGGTGGTAGTGGTTTAAGATGAGCTTCGATACGTGGTGCCCCTTTGGAAGAAGCAATGGATGTTTCTCCTTTGGACTAAGGTTGGACTGGCGAGGGCGACCGCCGACTCTCAGTATGCCTGCATCATCGACGTAGGGGTCTAGCCGGTACAAATGGGACTTCTTCAGTGTCCTCTTTCTCGCTTTGACACCGTTGCGGTCACCGCTGTTTGGGGTGGTAATGCTTGCAATGGCTTCGAACTTCTCTTTGAAGGCCTCGTGCCGGGTAGCCTTGATGATGATTTCGCTTGCTTGACTAAGCACTCCGGGAGCTAGGCGTTGATCAGGTTCGTACTGCGGTGCCTTGCCTACTGTGTTCCTCTGCTTGTACAGCCTTGCCTTGGTTATGAGGACAGCAATGGCACGTCTTAGGGACTGCCAGGAGGAAAACCTTTTGAAGACGTGTTTGCGAAGTGTACAGGACTCCTGTGGCTTGACGCTGGTCACATGAGACTTCACCTCATTGCGCACCTCCGGATCATCTGGGCTGATGGTCGCTTGAACTGGTTCAAGAATAGATGTGTCGTCAATTACGTTTCTCAAAAAAGCTGGACCGTTCAGCCACTCTGACTCCGTTAGGTCTTTCACCTGAAGGCCGCACATAGCCAGATGGGCAGGGTTGTTGCTGCTCTCCACGTACCTCCACTGGTCTGGTGTGGAAATCTTGCAAATGATTTCCATACGATTTGCTACGTAAACATAGAATCTTCTACTCTCGTTACAGATGTAGCCCAGGACGACCTTCGAATCTGTATAGAACACCACCTCCAATATTGCCATGTCTAACTCCTTCTCTATTTTGTCCACAGCTTGGTCCGCCAATACGGCTCCACAAAGCTCGAGTTGTAGGATGCTGACAGGATTGATTGGGGCTACTTTTGCTTGACCGAACACGAGTGATACAGCTACTTCATTCTTGGCATTGAATGAGTGGAGGTAAATGGCTGCTCTGATTGCTCGCTGACTTGCATCTGAAAATGCATGGATCTCGGCTCTAGTGACTGGCCCAAACTCTCTAGGGTGATAGCACCATTGCACAGTGGCCTTCTGTAACTCTGGGAGTGCGTCTCGCCAGCGCTGACATCTGTTTGTGAGTTTGTCTGGAAGGGGATCATCCCATCCTAGAGGTGCAGTGGCGGTTGTCTCCTTGCCCATGGCGACTAGTTCTTGGAGCAGTAATCTACCCTCCAGCAAGACTGGGGCGGCTAGACCGAGGGGGTCATAGATTGAGTTCACCAACGAAAGAACTCCCCGTCGAGTGAATGGTCTGTCAGGCACTGATACCTTGTAGGTGAACACATCCCTTTCCAGGTCCCAAAAGACACCGAGTGAACGCTGTGCCGGCAACTCGTCATGGCGCAAGTCCAAGCTGCGAATGTCCTTAGCAAGATCCTCTGTGGCGAAGGCCTTCATTACTGTCACAGAGTTCGACACTACTTTGTGAAGTCTCAGGTTTGTTGTGGCAAGGGCAGCTTGTGCGTCTCTGACTAGTTTGATGGTCTCTTGTGCAGTTGGTTTCGAGACTAGACCATCATCCACGTAGAAGTTTCTTTTCATGAATTCCTTTACTCCAGGCTCCAACTCCTTGCCATTTTCGACTGTTCTCCTCAGGCCGTATGTAGCTACTGTGAGACTCGGTCCGTTCTCGAACAGGTGAACAGTCATTCTGTACTCTATGAATAAAGGGGATTAGTTTCTAAAGAAACTGTGGTGCTGCGTCGGTGGGGAAGTGAGACACGAAAATTTGGTTTATCAACGGAGTTGATAATGTAAATTGACCACCGTACAGGGATTCGATTAGCTGACGTTTCGAGCGTTAGCCCTTCGTCGAGAAACATAGAAAGTTCCTGTGTTTCAGGTTGACGTGGAAGGAATGAAACATCTGCTCCACATCACACATCGCCGCAATGTCCTCGCGGTGGAAACAAAATACAGTGCAGTGCAGAAATAAGCGACCCAAAATACGCGTGTGACACGCGTCTACCCAAATTGCGAGAAACCCCCGAAAACGTTTAGGGTCGGTGAAAAACTATTTTACATGTACGTGCACTGGGTTCATTACCAGAAATTCGATTTCTAATATTCTAATAATCTTATAAGAAACCACTCTATAAAATTAGGAAATACAGTTGGTTTGCTTGTTCAAAAAGCAAATTTATACCAAGCGATAGAAAACCGACTTGAAAAATACTTCTCTGGTCCGAAATGGTTCTCGGAGAATTATCATTCCCTCAAAACGCTGTGTGGAACACCTTAAATGGGCGTTTCGTGCAGAGCGACGATTTATATTTCCTTAGTTTTCTTTTAGTCTACATTTTTGTGAAAAAATCGAGCATAAAAGTAATGACATTAATTTCAACGTATTGAATGGGAGCCATTTTCCTGAACTGTTTACGGTCGTATAACTTTCTCAAAGGGGTGCGTTCGTTTTCTGCGTTTGAATCGTGCAGAATGTTTATTTTGTGCGGCAAACATAAAAAAAGTGCGCCATTTTCAAACACTTTGTCATCATGAAAAAATCCGGAGCTGAAAGACTCAAGGAATCTAAAGAAAGAAAAAGGGAAAAAGTTAGAGAAAGAGTGCAGCGCTATCTTGAAAAAAAAAAGAGAAGAACTTTGAGAAGCTAAAAGAAGTGATGGTAGTTGCGAAAAAGATGAAAATGCCACATTGACTGGGCCATTCAAAAACAGAGCTGCAAAGAAAAGAGCAGTTGACAAAGTCAAAAACGGTTTGCCAGTTTCACCCCAAAAGAAGGCGGCCGTGGTTTCTACATTGTTGGAGAGTCCAACAACATGTCACACTGACGTTAAATGGAGTAATATCCTCTCCAGAAGAACAAAAACAAGCAGCTGTAAATAATGCTATTATAAAAGATGCCTGTTCCCTCGTTATGTCACTGAAAGAAGAACGGTCAAACGATAGCCGTACCGCAATGCAAAGTTGTCTTTCTTTTCTTTGCGGAGAGACAGTAACTGAGAAAAAAATGCAAACAAGCGTCGCAAAGACCCTCGGCCTCAATCGAGTGTGAGTTAGATCAAGCATTAGACACCGTAAGCGCGTTCTGAACGACACATCGGCCGGATGGACAGAAGTAAAACAGAAACGAAGGAACGACGCAACTCCTGAGGAACATTTAAAACTTGCGTGCGATTTTTGGGCCAGTCCAGGAATATCTAGGCCAACTGGCAATAAGAAAGACGTCGCATGCGAAAGAATTGCTCCGAACAAATATCATGAACACGGGAAGCAAGTTTTAGAAAAAACCCAGAACGAGGCATTTCAAGAATTTAGATCTAAATACCCCGAAGTCAAAATGTGTCAGCGCACTCTTGTTGCTGCCGAGCTCACGTGGAGACGCGCATGTTGTTTACTGCTTGCATGAACTATAGAAAACAAGTGCTAAAAAAGCAACCTGGGAAAGAAATGGATTACCTGATTTACGCCCACTTATCAGATTTAGTTGATGAAACACTTTGTCCGAAAGAGGAAGGCGAACATTTTCATGCCAAAAAATGTTGCGACAGAGAGTGTGCAAACTGTGGTATGGCGCTGCTAAAATTTCTCCCAGAGGAAGAGCTCATAGATGAACGTGCTGACATTGTTAACTGGCAGCATTTCGAGTACGTAACTGTGGGCGAAAGTAGAAGATTGCAAATCGTTGAAAAACTGACACCACCAGGTGAAATGTTCAAGTACTTTCAAAGTCTTTTAGTCAAGTTTCCTGGACATCGTTTCCGTGCGAATTGGCAAAATGAACAAATGAAAAGCCTCATTCGGTGCCTCCCAGTTGGTCATGCGTGTTGTGTGCATGACTATTCTGAAAATTATACCTGTCAACACCAGGACCAAATCCAATCGCTGTACTTTGGGCAAACACAGGTATCTATCCATGTTACTGTTTTACACCGACACTCTGTGAAAGACATTGACAGTGTCGATAGCTCAGAAGACCAGCCTAAAATTGTGACAGAACATATATTTGTAATATCCCCAGACCTTAAACATGATCACCACTCTGTCCATCACTGACGAGAACTCGTAGCCAAGTATTTAAATGAAATTAAGTGTCCAGTGAAGGTGATGCATGAATGGACAGACGGCTGTTCAGCTCAGTACAAAAGCCGGCATTGCATGGGCGACGTTAGCCACTCTTTGGCTTATTTTGGTTTCCCAACAATACGAAATTATTTTGAAACGTCCCACGCCAAAGGGCCTCAGGATGGAGCTGGGACTAACCTTAAGTTCAAAGCCGACATGGCTGTCATCAGGCGACAGAAAGTTATTCAAAATGCGGCCGATCTTTTTGTATTTGCCCAAGAAAATCTTGCAGTGCCTTCGGAAAAGGCAAACTTAAGTCGAAGAGTTTTCTTTTACGTTGAGCAGCACGACAGAAACAGGCCACGCCGTCACTTTAAAGAAATAAAGGGCAACCGGGCCATTCACAGCATTTTAGCTAGTGGGGAAAGCAAAAGGTTACAAGTGCGAGGGCTGTCATGCTACTGTGACTGTTGCCTGGAAGAAGATTATGAGAACTGCGTAAATGACGCTTTCGTCACACCCTGGGAAGAACATGTATTAGAACAGGAGGTTCCCGAAAGGAGAGTCACCAGAAATGACGTAGGCGAGATGAGAGAGGGTTTGTTGGACTTGATTGCAAAGAATTCCATTGTCGCAATTGCCGCTGCAGATTTAGGGGAAGATTATTACCTTCTTAAAGTTGTCTCGGACCATACCGAAACCTTGAGAACTAACACCAAAGATGACTGGGATGCCCGCTACCCTGCTGGCGCCAAAGTAATCGGGGACACTTCTATGAGAAGGTTAATTGTCAACAATCCTCCCCGAATCTGTTTTACAAACTGATTGCTGAGAAAACTGTGTTAGTGTATGCGTCAACAGTCCGCTTCGTTTGCTCCGATTTACAAGATTGTTTTGTGAATGGAGTTAAGCTGTTCAAGATGTCAGAAGCAGAGCATCTCGATATTATCGATTCTCTCGACGGTTTTTGAAGTTTCAGTAACACTTGAACAATACAATTTATTAGTATAGGTAGTCACATGATTTCGAATGCAGTTTGGAACAAATAAGCACGAGTACAATTTTTCAAACTTAAAGCCCCGGTCAAACAGCGCATGATAGTTGATGATAGTCTAGGACTTTTGAACTATCATCGACTATCATGCGCCGTTTGACCAGGGCTTAAGCCTGGTTCACACTAGCGACATAACGACATCATCATAATGACACAAGATAGTACGTTACCTCGACGTAAAAATTGGACATTGTATTTCCAGTGTGAACATGCAGACATAATGGCATATTAGCAACATAATAGCATGAACATACCGACATAAAGATAAAATTGATCTTTTCCTTATGTCGTGATTTCGATGTCGTTATGTTATGTCGCCAGTATAAACCAGGCTTAACACAATTGTGCGACCAGTAGGACGAATGCAATTCGTGCTCTTTGAGAAAATTTATGAGTGTTACTTCTTCCAAGTGCTCGAAATCATGTGAGTACTACTAATAACCGTCTTGAAACATTTGCGAGATACCTTGTCATAATCTTGAAGGCTTTCTCCCTCGTAGATCCACTGCTTGTTTTACAACGTGCTCAGTTCCGTCAGCTCGTAAATCCAATTTCCATTTCCAATTTTTTTACTTTTTTCGTTTTTAGAGCAGTTTTCCAGCTCAGAAAACCGTCTGGCAAAAAGGTCACCCTGTTAGACTGCAAACATATTGCACTTTTTTGAGCAGTGGTAGGATGCTCTGTTCAGAGCTCGATGAACTCCATTGTTGGATTGGCGTTCCATCGCTGGATTGGCGTTTTTGACACTGTAGTACGTGTAGTTCTGTTCGTACTATGATTTGAAGTGATTTGAAGTTAACAAACTGGCGTCAATTTGTTTGTTACAATAACAAATCCCAAAATTGTCAAATGTTGGGTTCAATTGACAAGCAAAGTCACCGTAAAGAGCCGTAAACATGCAAAGTAAATGAATTTTATTCAAACTGACGCGAACATTGTCAGTAGCTTTTCTCGCTTTCTGATTGGCTATTTGCAACAGCTAAGAAATTTTTCATTTGCTTAAAAGTTGACAGTTTGATGTGAGGCCAATGCTTTGCATAAATTAAAATCTTCGCATTTGCTGCAGAAAGTTGAATCAAATCGAAAACTGAAATACGATCTGAAAAGCCTTCTGGAGATGTAAGATGTTTTGGTCCATGCCACGGCATGAAAGTGTAGAAGACTTTCGTCTGGCTCTTCTTAAATCATTTTGAGCATTTTGTTTTAGTTCATGTTCAGAGCCCCAGTAGGGAAACTTAACAGAAGGTACGTCGATGTCTAATGACATCTGAGGCACGATTTACGAATAACGTTTCACTGTAAGGTTTGGTGTAAGGCCTTACAACCTTACAGGTTATAATCTAAGATATGACACAAAATTCCTGTTTGAAGTGTAAGCAACACAAAAATTCAAATACACCCGACCTCTCTCACGTCGTCGTTGCCAGGAAACTTTCTGTTTCCTGGTAAGATGTGAGCCAATGGCTCACAAGTAATCACGGTATTACCGGGGCTTTACCTATTAACCTTACCCCAGCCGTAGCGTTAGGGCTAAATCCTGAATTGTAAAACTCAATGTAAAATCCCTAAATTCGAATTTTTCCTAAGCCTTTTATCGGTGATTTTGTATCTTCCTCCAATGCCTCACCAGTATTTGACAACTAAATTGAATATAATGAAGCGTTAGCTTCAATATATAGAAAGCAAGCAGGGTGTCATCCACAAAACTTAAGTTGAAAACAGAAAGGTCCTGCGTGTTGCCCCCACTCCATCAAATTTTCACACATAAAATTCGTCTGTACTCTTATTGATGATAAAAAGGAGGCAATAAGCGCGCGAGAGAATTTTGACAGCTGTTGTAAAATTGTTCTTAGAAACACTACGGCACTATCTTTCTCATGTTTACAAAAGTGTTCTCTTGTATCATAATTGTATTATTGTCACAAGAGAGGTTGAAAACACTGAGTAGTTGTAGTGGACATTATTTAATGACAAGCTGATTCCAATATATTAAATCTTGGCGAAATTTAGTGACTATATCGGCCATTAAGTTATACGCATAAAGTGTAAAATGTCTTAAATTACGTATAAAAAAAGTACAAGTTGTTTTGGATTAACAATCTACTAAGTTAAACTTACTTTAGTTACTTCACATAAAAAGGGTGAAAAAGCTTGTATATGTCAAAAAGGACTCTTGCATTAACATCTAAAAAGTATAAAATTACGAGAGCTTTTATATTGAAATCTAAAACTTTGAATACCCTGAAATCCAATCAAATCACATGTAAAACAATAAAAGTTTTTGCGTATGAGCAAATCTGCAAACGTTTCGCCCAGAAAACGTGTATGCTATCCTTATCATGTCGTTTTTGCCGTCTTCACAAACCGAATTCTCGTTCTCCATTTACGCTAAGGCCATGGCGAGCCAGAAAAGCATGCGTATAGTAACTGTTCTCACATTTCTGTCTGTTTAAAAGTCTCAGTTTTTCACAAAGTAGACCTTGTTTATACCGCGCATAATCGTTGCGTCGAATTAAATACTGATTATCTCAATTATCTTCTTCGATGTTATCGTAGATCGATCGTAATGTGCGCGTAATATATGCAATTTACTCGATGTTACTACGTATAAAACAAGACACATTTCAGACGTTGTATCAGTCTTCTTTGGACGGATACAACTTCTTGGACAATTTATTGCACCAAACGAATAAAATTCGACGTCGCCATAGTGGCGAAAAATTGCTTTAATTCACTTCGTCTGGATTAAATGCGACGATTATGCAACGTATAAACTGGGCCTAAGGAATCTAACAGTTGTTGTCAAGTTTATCCAAACTAAAGGAGAGCTGAAGCAACGACGGCAACGGTTTTCAAGAACGTCATCTCAACAAAGAACTCCAGGTCGCTGAAACTACTTCACGATAATTCCAACTCTTAAATGTGTAAAATGTATGCCAGTTATCCAACAATGAAACTGCTATGAAAAATTTATCTTTGCCTGCTGACCTTAATCTCCATAAACTTCTGACTGTTATCACTTCACATTATTGTTTAGCAAAAGACAGCAAAGAAATGTACCAAAATGTAAAGCTAACGCACTTGCTGAGTTGTTGTTTTCTCTTATTTAAGCCTGCTGTTTTTTGGCATTCTCCTTGTCGTTGTTTAAGCTCCCTGTTGTGTTTTTCTCGCACGCGAGAAGTTGCACAGAGTTAAGCCAGTCGCTCCACCACGGACACCTTATTTTTATGTTCCTCACCTCGCAAGAACGTGTTTATCGCTGTAACACAGCCTTTCCACTCTTGATCCCTGTTCTCAGAGGGATAGAAAATAAAGTAGGCCGCCTTTACCCTGTCTAATATTTCCCTATCTAAGGGTAGTTTTCCCATCCTCCCCCCTCGAACACTCTTTCCCTTTCGCTGTTCTCTTGAACAGAATTTTCGAATTAAGAGAACAGCGAAATGCTTTCCGGACCTGGACATCTTATGGAGCAGGCCCTGATTTTATCTTCGCCGTCCGCCCGCGCCCTTCCCTTCCTCACCTCGCGTTGCCCTTCCCCAATTACCACACCCTCTCCCGTAACCATTCCCATCCCTCCAACATTACTGCAGGACATTCCACCCAAATTAAAAGAAGTTTCCCCCTCCCCCCGCAACAATAAGGTTATCCCTTCCTGTTGTCTCAATGTCCCTCGTGCATGATTCCACGAAATCAAAATCAAATGACCTGTTTTCCATTCCCTGGTCGCCACACATATCCTCTCTGCTTGTATCATTCACTCTCTCTTCCATCTCTCCAGCTATTGAAACATCCATGGTTGAAGCACTTACACCCAATCCGTGATCTTTATTTGAACCCGGGGCCTCCCTCCCAATACCTGAAAAGTTGTTCCCACCTGATGTCTCACTCATGTCCCCTTCAATCATTGGAATATTGAACCCTCCCAATGTCCCACCCATTCCACCACAGTTGATCCCTCCCGTTGATCTAGGAATTGTGGTAGCTGGGGTTGCTACTGTGCTGAATAACAACTTAATCTCGGCAATATTCTTCATCATTTCTACCTGATTTTGTAAAATGGTAATTAAAACTTGGTTAGTCAATGAAGCATTATGAAAAGCGTTAGGAGGTAGTGTATAATCAGAACAGGAACTTGAGGTGGACGACACTGATGTGGCCGTTGGTAGTGGCATTGATGTCGCTGCTGTGGTTATTGGCGCTGCTGTGATTATTGGTACTGCTGGTGGTGCCAATGCTGGTGTTTCTTGTGCTGGTGGCAATGTTAAGGTTGTTACTGATGGTGTTGCTGTTGGTGGGGGTGTTGGGGGTGGTGGTGATGTTGGTGGCAATGTTGTTGTTACTGATGGTGTTGATGATGGTAGTGGTGTTGCAGGTGTTGCTGGTAATGTGGGTTTTGAGGCTGGCGGTGGTGGATGCGTTGTGGGAGGACAGATTGTGGAGGCATGAGCGGATACCTCCACTCCCCTCTCAAACGCCCAGCACTCCTGAGGCTCATCTGTTGACAAGAGGTTGGCCAACAGCACAGGTTAGTCAACAAAATTCTCAAGTAAAAACGAGAAGATATCTATAAAATAAAGGTATCCAAGGATTCTAAAAGCTCTTTAATTTAGTGTTTCGTGTGACGCCCTGTGCTACCTACACGTATGAAGCCCTTTTGTACAGTGAGGCGAGCGGGTACTTACACAAACCTTGAAGAAACATCGATAACTGAGATTTTTGTGTATTACTTACCATGTAACTTGAGAATTTTCCCCCAAACCCCTGCTCCCTCCCAATACACCATCACGGACTCTCCTTCTTTGATTCGGCTTTTAAATCCATCACAGACTTGTGATGTTTGGGTAGTTCCCACGGTTTTTCCGTCAGGGAAATAGAAAACTGCGTATTTATACACTTTGTTCTTTAAGCGTGAGCTCGGCATTGATCTAAAAAGAAATGGGAACACATTCGTGATTCATAGCAGGTAAAATTTTATTCTTGATCAGGATTATATTGTAATTTGAGTTTTACATAGAACGTTATAGCCACAACTGAGTTCACTACAGCCACGCCTTACCAACTGAGCGCGAGGGTCGTTCTGTCAAGGGGAAAGGCTGACAACAGGCTTTCATTGCCCAGCAATGAGCCTGTTTGCAGCCGGCGCAGCCAGGTTTATACTTGAATGAATGATGGCCAATAATCCTCAGTATAGTCCCGAGAAAAAGAATTCATTAGTGAGCTAAGCAACGATGATAGCGATGCCATCCCGGACGTCGTGAACAGCAACCGGAAGTTCAATGTTTCGGTTGATGGAACGTTCCTGTCTAAAACATCGAGTTTGAAATGCGACGTTATCGCGTCAGAGCACTGCAAGACAGAAAAGTTTAGCCCGCATAGCAGGCGTAGTCGGGGAGGAAGGTGGGAGAAACACCGAGAGAGAAAAAAGTCGGCTTTTCTCTACATTTCCTCCGAACACGCCTTTTACGCAAACTAAAACAGTTTAACTTCCAGTTGTTAGTTTTGACGTCCGGGGCAACAACACTGTACAAGGTCGCCATCAAGTTGGCTTCCGCTGTGAAGATGACGCAAGCTGAGAAGATGACGCGAGCAAGCAAACAACTTGCGTGGTTTGGATTTGTTTTCCAACAGTAAGCTCATATATTTACATCGTAAAGTTAACATAAGTCATATAATTTATTTATCGCAGCAAGTTCATATCTCTCGCATCTCCGGCAAGGCCTTCCTTTAAACGTGTTGAAACTTTCCTTTTATTATTTAGTTTTCATTTTATAAAGTTATTGATTTCAGCTGTTTGGCTTAAACACCTATTGTCTAACCGCCTTAGTTGAATCACGCTTGCTTGGAGATCACGATCAAACGTGCACGTGCAATGAAACTTTGCATTCGTTTGATTTCTATTCAAATACAGTGTACGTGTAGAATGTGAATGTACTTGAATTAAATAAGGAGAGATTCTTTATGGGTCCAGTGACGAATTCGTGGACTGGTCTTATCGCCTAATGATAAAGTAGCTTCTTCTAAAAAAACATACCCAATTCAAGACTAGAGTGCACAAACCGAACCCTATTTCAGACCAAAATGGTCAAAATCGATACCCTATTTCAGACCAAAACGGCTAAAAAACCATACCCTTTGGGGCCACACATACCTGTATAGCCAATATAAGGAATTAACCCCTCCCCCTCCCCCCTCCCCGCTGGGGATTAGATGGCCCAATGTAGCGGAAAACCGCGCGAAAGGAAAATAGAGCCGGATCGCTGGTTAGTTTAGATGCTGTAATTGAAGGTAAAAAAGTTGAATAAATTCGCTTTAAGTTGGATTTCCACTGTCGCGTAATTTTTTCGTGAGCGTTAAACTAGCTTGAACTCTGGCTTTACTTGCGTAAATAAAATAGAGACGATGTATGGAAGGTTGAACCTCGCTCAGCTTTGACGTTTGCGCTCGGCTTTCACACATCGTCTCTATTTTATTTTCGAACGTAAAGCCAGTTAAAATTTACGTCCATATGCAGGTAAAAACTTACGCGATAGTGGAAATACACATAGAGAACATTTTGACTCAACGCAACTCGCTCAGCAAACAAAATGAGGATTTTTGGTAGTTCTGCGCAGTTACGTTTAGAACGCCATAGAGTATAATAAAAAAAAAGTATTGTGAAATTTCCGGAAAACTTGTGCATCGCGCGCTTGGAGGGGAAGCCTGTCAAAGATCTTTATCAACTAAAATCTTTTATCAGATGACCCAGATGATGACCGTGACCTTGGCTGTTGGTAAGAGTGGCTGTTATTTAACTTTTATAACAATGCTGAAATACACTCACCTGGAATTTGATGGTTTCGTTCTTGGATCGGAATTGAAGATGGAAAGACCCGGTACACGGCAAGCAATAACGAAAAAATAGATATAAGCTTAATTCAATATTATTTGAATGCTGTGAAACTTCGTGCAATGCGTGATGCGGGAAGGACTGGCACGAGCGCTCTTTCCGCGCGTCCGGTAAGTGTAATTTGTTGCAAACGTTTCCTTTCAAAAAACTAGAAATCTTGAAGACCGATTATTTTTTATAACATAACAAAAATTAGCTGGATATATTTGGATATAGCAGCGTTACAAAACTTCAAATTTTCCCTCTTGTTGCATCGCGCTTTAATGGCGATTACAACATTGCGCTACCGGTAATTTGCAAATCTCTACCGTCTTTATAAACAAACATTTTTCAAGATAACTTTTTTCCGCTCCTCTTGCAAAACAATCTGCACAAAAAATTATTTTTTTTTACTGCAGAGTGGCAGTTCATTCGGAAAAAAAGCATCGCTTTCCTGGAACACTCGGTAGTCTCACAAAACCATCTGAACGCTTCAAACGCTTCAAACCT
The DNA here is from genome assembly GCA_016490735.1 of Pachyseris speciosa. Taxonomy (NCBI): domain Eukaryota; kingdom Metazoa; phylum Cnidaria; class Anthozoa; order Scleractinia; family Pachyseridae; genus Pachyseris; species Pachyseris speciosa. The sequence continues at coordinate 115,662 of JAEMWC010001256.1, read as the reverse complement.
TCTCCGGCTTTGAAACGTTTCAAACGATAGATGCCGCGAACCAAACGAACGATAGCAAATTATAAACGCTACAAACGCTGGAAACGAAATCGAAAGTGCACTGTTTCAGATGAAAATGTAACGCCCGCGACGAAAATTTTGATGAGTCCACTAACTTTGCTGTGTTGTTACACGCAGACCAAGGAAGGGAAAAGCAAAACAAACATCAAAATAGATAGTTGACACAATAGAGAAACTTATCATATTTTAGTTTTCTAGGCAATTCTTTCATAGCAAGAAAAACAACCGCTAAAAGTCGAACATTGTCAGTAATTAGGGATTGGTAACCAATACCGTGCGCAAGGCCATTTATCTTGTTTCGTTTTATCTCCTCCGCATCATAAACGTCTCATTCTTCAACAAACAGCGTGTGCTATTTTTGTCACCCGACGAGGGCAAATTTTTGTCACGTGCTAGGCAACGAATTCTATTGATGGATCGGATTTCATTTTATCTTTTAACAAGTAAAAGTTCTCGTATGTTTTGTTTTGCATTTTGTAATGATCTTCACAATAATGGTGCTCTCGGTAGCCAGGCTGGCTTGCCTGCTCATAATGAACACAACGGATGTCTTTTTTACAAGAAAAATATAGCAACAGCATGGTCAATCGAGCTCAGTTCGTTTCGAATGTCTAGACGATCGCGCGCCGCGTATGTCTCATCTGTGGCCTTTTTTTTTAATTCACGCGCTCATCCTTGTCACGCAACTCTGTAATAAAAATACCGAAGTGCGAATTAATCCCGTTTTCGATACCACAAATTGAGCGCAATACTTCAAGCTATCCTTCATGCCTTTGGTAAAACAGTGCGTTTGCTTTAAAACTCTCATTTGAAGAACGACAATGACAGAACACCGGCAAGGCGGTCAGCAAATAATACGGTAGTGTTTTGTTCTTGTTACAAGCGGTGAGTGAGTTCCAGGGGAGAGACTGTGTGTTATTTTACACGCAGTCACTGAGTGTAAAATTACACGCATAAAATGTATTTGCGTGGACATTGCGTGGACACTGCGTGGGCAGTGCATGTAAAGTGAGTGTAAGGTCCGTGTAAACTGCGTGCACTGCACGCACATTACACGCGTGTAATGCTGCAATCCCTCCGGCCGGTACTGTATGAGCTAGCTCATTGTTCCTTTATTGTTCTTATTTTATTGTTATTTTAATCCAAGGCAACAGTTATTAACAGCGAAATCGTTGACTGAATTGGTCTCCCATTATCGTGTGTCAAGGTCACAACAAACTACCGGTACGTGGGTATAAATTATTAGTGAAATGTCTGGCGCGACAATAGACATTATTTTTCTAATGAATAACAAATAAATAAGGATAAATGATCGAGTCTTTTCTCGTTTCAACCGCGCTGAAGTAGAGGTAGAGTCGAGTTCAAAAGTAGAGCGACACGAAGAGACAATAATCAAGATACTCACGAGGCAATTCGCTTACTACAAAACAGCCTTGGAATGTGTGTTGCATCAAAATCCATTTCGTTGCGAACAAAAGAATTTAAGAAATCAAAACACATTTACTTTCATTGAAAGTCAAATATGACTGTTGTGGAAATTATTGCTTTATCAAACCGAACGCGCACTCACATCGGCAAATTTTTTGTCATGTGCTAGGCAACCAGTAATATTGTGAATGTTGTCTTGCCGTCGTCTCGTGGCAATTTTTTAATGAAGCGGTCACGCCGCATATTTGGATCGCACGTTTTTGGTTTTCATCTTTGCACGATGAGGTCAATAAAATAAGGGAGCAGGTTAAGTGCACTTTCATTTGAAAGGAAAATGTATGAACAGTGTTTGTTGATGCAGTGAATTCGCACGCTTATTGTTCTAGATCGGTGTTACGAAAACAATCGCCGGCTGGTATGGCATAGTTTTGCAAATTATGAACTGGGAACCGTGTCACATTCCATGAACTGGGAACCGTGTCACATTCCAAAACAACTATAATTGCAAAATAAATGTAGAGAATTGCGACGGCAGTGTTGTTACGAAACCATGTCAACAATGTTTGTAATTTGCAATCAAACTTCCGACTTGGCAGTTCATCGAAAAAGCGGGTTGAACTTGTCGGTATTCAGTGGCAGTGAAAGCTCAAAGCAAGTGGAATATTTAATAAAAACAAGACACTGCGGCAATAAAACAACAATAAAATTTTAGTTGTAATCGCAGTTTCTCTCGTTTGTTTTTTCACGGGGTTATCTTTTTCCGTTTTCGCAGTAATGAGAGAAGTAAATAAGATTCACTCAAGATGATCAAGAAAGAAAAGTTGATCTCCACAGCAAATCATCGAGTATAAACCAGTGATCTGTTCGTCGAATGTTCCGGCGTTTTGAACTCTTCACAAGCATCAGTCACAAACAGTTAATCTTCATGAAGAAACATACACTATCACAAATGAAGATAACCCACATGTTTTGTTCCACACCTATATTTCGACCACATAAAGTGGTCTTCATCAGGGTAAAATTACAGTTACCACCGCACGCGTCATACTACTTTTAAAAGTGTAAACTTAAACAGCCTCGCGCGCGCGCATCAACAAACGATCTCCTCCCCGCGCGCATAATGCCATTATAAACCATCAACAAATTACGTGCGTCTGGAACGCCTGTTCTGACCGAAGAAAAAGTCATTGTCATTAAGACCATAAGGACTCAAAGTATTAAGCTTATATGCCCATTGGCCCTCCTTATCCCTCAGCTCCTCTTCCCCATTGACCCTGTCTATCAACTGAATGTTCATATCATCCAAACCGCTATGTCCATCACTCCAAAAGTGTTTATACAGTAGGTCGTCATTCTCCCGCTGTGCCTCATTCAATCTTGCATGGCGTCTTATTCTGGATTTATGGTTGTTAAACCTTATTCTAAACTTTGTAACAGTGGACCCCACATACTGTACTGAACACCTCTTACATGTGATCAAGTAAACCACATTACTTGAGTTACAATCAAAAAAAAATAGGGCTTGGAACAAATCCTACGCAATCGCATCGCTTGAGCATACGGTATGCTCTTCTTACAGGCACCCGGATGACAGGAACTGTAATGTAAATATTGGTGACTGTCCGTTGGTTTAACAAATACGTCCGTCTCCAATACACCTGACTTGTTGATCACCCTAACATCTAAAAATTCTATTTCATTCACAGAACACTTTGAAGTAAATTTGATCGTGTTATGGTACTCTATTAACTATAGTCTTGATTGTAACTCAAGTAATGTGGTTTACTTGATCACATGTAAGAGGTGTTCAGTACAGTATGTGGGGTCCACTGTTACAAAGTTTAGAATAAGGTTTAACAACCATAAATCCAGAATAAGACGCCATGCAAGATTGAATGAGGCACAGCGGGAGAATGACGACCTACTGTATAAACACTTTTGGAGTGATGGACATAGCGGTTTGGATGATATGAACATTCAGTTGATAGACAGGGTCAATGGGGAAGAGGAGCTGAGGGATAAGGAGGGCCAATGGGCATATAAGCTTAATACTTTGAGTCCTTATGGTCTTAATGACAATGACTTTTTCTTCGGTCAGAACAGGCGTTCCAGACGCACGTAATTTGTTGATGGTTTATAATGGCATTATGCGCGCGGGGAGGAGATCGTTTGTTGATGCGCGCGCGCGAGGCTGTTTAAGTTTACACTTTTAAAAGTAGTATGACGCGTGCGGTGGTAACTGTAATTTTACCCTGATGAAGACCACTTTATGTGGTTGAAATATAGGTGTGGAACAAAACATGTGGGTTATCTTCATTTGTGATAGTGTATATATATATATATATATATATATATATATATATATATATATATATATAAATATATGTAAGACATCAAGACAGCCAAGAGAGAAAGTTATCCCACTTTTTGTAATGATTTAGTAAAATTCCCTTCTCTTTCGCAATGTGTAATTCTACCTTATAGGTTGCTTTTAACTTAGCTTTGAAGACTAAGAGCGATGGGATAACTTTGGAAAGCTTACACTTATAAATAAAATACTTAGCAAGCAAGAGAATATGATTCACTAAAAGAAAGTCTTTCTCAAGGTCAAATTTCCCAAAAAGTATATCTAAAAGTGAAGCATTTCGTACAATATTGGCCTCCACTGCTATCCAAGATAACAGTTCTTTCCAAGTTACCATCACACAACAGTTTTGGAAAGAACTGTTGTGTGATGGTAACTTGTCTTTTGTTTTGCGGAACAATTAACCACAAAGCAAAGGTATAAGCCTGAATAACAAAAGTAAACACGCGCATCAAATACGCGTGTTGACACGCGCATATTCAAGACACGTATACACAAAAAAAAACCGTTCGTGCCCTTTGCGTGTGCGTAGGACGCTTATTTCTGCACTGCACTGTAGTACTCCAACTAGACTATTCATGAAGTCTGGGCCTGTCAACAGTTCTTGATTGAGTGATACCCCTTGATACGCGGCTGAAGAATCGAATACCACCCGTATTTGGTCTTGTTTCTTCGGGTGGTATACACTGAAATGCGGTAGGTACCATACTTGCCCAGAACTTTCGTGAGGCGAGATTTCTTCTGGGGGTACCGGGACTGCATGACCTTTATCGAGGACCTTTGCCATGAAGTCGACATGGTCCTTCTCTATCTGAGGTTTGCGCTTTAATGTTCTCAGTAGGCCATTTAAACGTTTGACTGCATAACTCCTGTTGTTTGGCATGGACACGTTGCATGCACGGAATGGGAGAGGCATTTCCCAGTTTCCTTGTGAGTTGTTATGGATGCCTTTTCCCATTATTTCAATGAACCTTCGATCTTTAATTGATAGGCCTACGTCATTGGCACTGCCAGTTGCACGGTACACATCTTCTTTGGCCGAGGCAACTTCGCTGTGCTCACTGTAACTTTCTCTGAGTTCGAGCTTAATGGGGCACCGGATCACCTCGAATTCTGCCTCTGTGTTTGTTCCTCCTATGCAGTAGCCTCCATGAACAACACAGGTCCTCGTAGCGTGGACATGGATAGGTCCGTCTGTAAGGTCTAGGCAGGCTTGGCCTACGATCTTGCTGCATGAGAGTCCACCTCGGCTGCCTTTGCATATCGAAGTGCATTTGGGGTTCACGTTTTCTGACTTTTCTGGAGTTTCCACGCGTAAAAGCGGTTCTCTTTCTTTGGGTGTTTTCCCCTTCTTGTCTTCCCTGCTCAGGTGAAGGAGGTCTGGGTGTCGCTCACTTCCACAGATACTGCACTTGATACTGTCCTTACAAGCACTGGCTATGTCATTCGGCGAGAAGCAGCGGTAACACAGTTTCTCTTGGAAGATCCACTCTTCTCTCTCCCTGACCATCATACTCTCAAAAGCTCTGCATTCGGAGATGTCGTGACCAGGCATGTTATGCAATATGCAATGTTTCTTTTTAAGACATTGTAGTCTCCTTTGTTGGGACTCCACTGCTGGCCGGCGCTGCACTGGTCTTTAGAATTCGTCCGATCTCGGGTCCAGGTTTGGAGGGTGGTTTCCCTTTGCTCTCCTCGCGATGGCGATTAACTCCGTTAGTGTTTGTCGTAGTGACTCCAGCAGAAACGTTAGGATGATTCCTCTTCTTTGCTTGACTCTGGATCATTGCAGAGAATTCGTAAAATGTGGGATACGCGTCATCGTGCTTCCTAGTGTAGTGGACTATTACCTTATCCCACTTATTACGTAGGTAGGCTGGTAGCCTCTCTACTACCGCATGTATTGTGATAGGGTAATTGAGGCAGGCTAAACCAGGTAGATGAGTCATTTGGCAGTCTACATCAGCACACAAGTCCGCTAGTTTTTGAAGCTTGGCATTATCTTTGTCACTGAAGTTGGCAGCAGTACACAGCCGTTTGATTAGGGCCTGTGTGAGCGCCGCTGGATTGCCAAAATGCCTTCCCAACTCCTCCCATAGGTCTCTTAGTGTAGTAGTTGAGTTCCTGTTCGAGAGCAATGTCCGCATCTCTCATCATCGCCTTAAACAATCTTTTCCATGAGTGGAACATAGCGACGTCTCCTTTAAACACACCAGGGTGGCATTTCGGAAGGTTCTGCTTCGCTAGCGTCGCTACGAGTTGTCGATTAGAGGCGGTGAACGTTTCTAGGGGGACACTTGAATACAATCCACTGGGGGTCACGAGTCCAGGAGGGGGATAGTAGCTAGGTGCATGCTCCGCTGGAGTAGACTGTTCCGGACCCCCTATACGTTGGTTCGGATAGACCTTGCTGCGTGTTCACATGATCGACCGTCATTTCAGGGATTTCAATAGGGGTTTGTCCCTTTATGGCAGTGATTCTCTCCTTAGGGGTGTTTCCATTGCTTGGGGTGTGCCTATCCTTAGGGGGGTGTCTATCCCCAGGGGTGTGTCCGTCCTCGGGGGTGTACCTTGGGTGACTTGGGGTGGGGTGACATTGAACTGGTGTTAACCCACGCTACAGTTCTCTCGTGACATTCCGTAATGTCCATGTCAGGGAAATTTGAAGGATCGCCTAATTCCCCTTCAACTATTGACTCCTGGACTGCTTTCAACTTCGCGTTTGCTACGGCAACCCGTTTATTTGCAGACATGATGGCGACGTCTCTTTCGTACTGTGCGCGCGCCTGTTGCCGACGTTTCTCTTTGTTCTCCTTTTCTGCTATTAAGCGCTCGTAATCAGCCTGCTCTTTGGCTGCGGCGGCTTCTGCTGCAGCCCTTATTTTTATTACGCTGGATGACGTCGATGCGAACCATGTACTGCTGCGATGTGAATTAGAAGCCGTATCCGACAATTTGTCAGATTTCTTAGCGTTCTTTATTAGATCTAATAGTTCTAATGCATAACGTAAGCTTCATTCCTCTGAGATCAGAGTGGCTTCTCCTTTGAATACTCCATGCACATCTTGACTATATAGATTAGCGAGCTCGTTTATAATTAACTGGAATTCCTGCGTTGTGGTCGTCAGCTCGTGCATCATGTTGCTCGTACAGAATTTAAAGCCTGTGCCCTCTACAGCTCGAACTACGGGCCACAGTTTTTTCTCTAAATTCTGGGCTTTCCTGCGTTTGTTTCCTACTGTATACTCTAGGCCCTCTTGGGTCATTTTGCGGCCCCTTTTCTCCGGTAGATCGGCGTCTGGGAGGTCAAATTCTCCTGCTGATTGTTTGTATTCTCCTCGCCGCTGCATGCTCAATGCGTTTTTCTCTTTCGGCGGCGATAACTGTTTAGATACTGCTTACCTCGTTTACTCTGTCAGCAGAACGGTAACTTTTTTCCACTGTCGCAATGCCAACTTGGGTGACCTGGTCACGCTGCTTTAACCAATGCCACGATTCTCGTTTATCTAAACTTGCCCTCATGACACGCGGTGGAAAAACTAAAATCACAACAATCAAGCACACTATTAAAATAAGGCGAGAACAAAACAATAACAAAACGAATGCAACTTACGTTGTCCTTCTACTAGCGATTGTGTAAGCTGAACTGACAAGAAACCAGTAAATACTCCTACTCCGATATAAACTCTGTGGTTAGCTCCGTACTTTTTCCGACTACAACTCAACATTCTCGGGTTACACTAACATTTTTGGGGGTGTCACTGAACAGATCACAAGACTAATGATTACTTACTAGCTAGACATGTCCGGAAATAGCGTGACAACGCGACACTGAGTGACTTGACACTCCCTCGTATTTTAAGATCCCATTATGAGGAGAAGAGTGCAACTGACCTGTACAGGCAGCTGTCTACTTTTCGAACTGGAGCCTCAGGAAAATCCTCAAAGCTTTCTAACCAGAGCCCTTGACACAAGGCAGAAAATCCCGTTTGCCTCTCAGGAGGGTGATGCTCAGTTGAAATATAATCTAACGTTAGTGCAGGGTATGTTTTTGCATACAATAGACACTGGTAATCAAGATGAGGCTATTCGGATCAGGTTGAGGCCAATATTAGAAAGACCTGACGTACAGGATGAGGATCTAATTCAACAAATGAATGTAGTAGTTTCAGAAGAAACTGAGAGAAAATCCAAATTGGGCTCTACCCCTCGCCAAAGGAACCCAAGGGTGACTTACGTGTATTCATCGTAAGGGGAAGGGGGGACAGTCCAACAAGGGGCAACTGCTAAGAAGATAAACCTCCCAGAGAAAGAGAGTCCTAGAGAAGACCAGTTTATGGCGGCATTACAAGCGGTCCGATCAGAACTTAACACCTTAAAAGCATCAGTTGAGAAAAATCTAATCAATGAGGAACGTTTTACCAGGGCACCACCAGTAAATCAGAATCAGCAAGGGTATCAGAGTCCAAGGGCTGTATCGACTGCCAAAAGGAAGGGGGCAGCTGTGCGACCACTGCCACATGGTAGCAGTGACCATTGGGCCTGTGGATGGCGGAAACAGAGAGCAGGGTCGGTAAACAGGCGGGGACTAAAGCCAAGGGACAGGAAGTAGTCCCACCCCATGACAAGCAATGAAAACGTAAAGCTTGTGGGATGTGGCTGGAGTTACAAGGATACTTCACAAATTAATGTGGCTTTAGCTTACTTGATCACATTAATTTGTGAAGTATCCTTGCCACCCCATGACAGTTTCGTCACGTCCCACCAGTGTGTTAATTGTGAGAGAGTTGCAGCAGAAAACCATAGTTTCAAGCAGTGTTCAGGTTGTAAAGCAGTTCGTTATTGTGGGAGATGTGAGAAACTCCACTGGGACAGCCACAGGGATCTCTGCCAAGCGATCCAACAACTAGAAGTTAGGAATAATAGTTCATGTGTATTAAGTGGAGATGGTTATGTATTTGCTAGTCATTGGACCCCAAGCAGCATGTGACAGTTACAAGGTTGCTAGGCAAGAAATGTAAGGTGTCGTGTGTTCTCAATGGGGTCCCAGTTGAAGCTCTTTGGGATACAGGTGCACAGGTGTCTATTGTGACAAAGAGTTGGCTTGAGGAATATTTGCCTTTCTCAAAGTTAAGGAACATTGATAAGCTGCTCGACAAGGATGCAGGTCTGAACTTAAGAACAGCTAATGATGGAACCATACCATTTGAAGGATGGGTGGAAGTTTAAACTCTCCTCTGACACAATGGTCCAGTTCTCTAACTGTACCATTCCTTATTGCAAGACATGAGTTGGAATCTCGAATAATTGAGTACAATGTAATAGAAGTAGTGAAGGATGGAGAAACCGAAGGAACAGCTCCATTGTTGACATGATGAGTACAGCTTTGAATGAGGCAGCAAAGGAGAATGTTACTGCGTTAGTTGATTTGGTGAAAACAGCACGTGAGGAGGACATGGGTGTGTTGAAGAGTAGTAAACACAATCTGATAGAACCACGTGGACAGGAAGTGAAAGTGCCCTATAGAATTAATTGTGGTCCACTAGAGGAGAGGACACCAGTGTTATGTGAACCAAGGCAAGTCAACACGGGGACTTTCTAGCGAAAGAAAGTCCTTCAATGTTAGGTGACCTGACAGAATCTCAACGGCAGCTGGCCATGACCATGCTAGAGGAGAAGGCCGAGTCATTCTTCCACGATGACCATGACATGGGACGAATAGAAGGAATCCAACTAAATCTGGAGTCCCCAGTATGCTAAAGTTAAACACTACTTCGCAGATCTACTCACCCGAGTATGGATTACTAAGTCGCAGTAAGTCTTGTGGTGTGCGTGAGGAAAAAAGATGGAGGGTTATGCATGTACATTGACTACAGGGAGCTGGTAAGACGGTACCAGACAGACACCCAATATCAAGAATCCAGGACTCTGGATAATCTTGGGGGAAACTCGTGGTTTTCCGTTTTAGATCAGTGAAAGGCATATCAACGGGGTTTCGTTGACGAGAAGAGTGCATACCTGACTGCCTTCATCACACCTTGGGGTCTATATGAATGGACTCGCATCCCATTTGGTTTGAGCAATTCACCAGCAAGCTTTCAGCAATTCATGGAAGGCTGTTTAAAAGGTATCCACGACAAGATTTGCATTCCTTACTTGGACAATGTCATTGTTTACAGTAAAACGTTTGAAGAGTGTGTGGAGAATTTGCTGCCAAGCAAATGTAATCTGTTCCAGCGGGAGGTCCGCTATCTAGGCCGAATTGTCAACCAGGCTGGACACAGCATTGATCCTGAGAGTATTAAAGCAGTCACGAGCCTAAGAGAATCTATGCCAAAAACTGGGTGAAGTACGTAAACTAACTGGACTATTAAGTTACTACAGGAGGTACATTAGGGATTTCGCCAAGATTACAAGGCCCCTTAATGATCTCCTTAAGGAACTCCAAAACAAAGGACAGTCGCCACAGCAAACTCAGAGGGAAAAAGACATCATGACTGGTCCAAAATAAAGGACAAGTATTTCAGGAGCCAGTCAATTGGATCAGTGAACACCAAACCACATTGGGAATCAAGCAATAAAAACGTGTAAAGCTTGTGGCATGTGGCTGGAGTGACAAGGATACTTCACAAATTAATGTGATCAAGTAAGCTGAAGCCACTCTAAGGGCACAAAGGCCATAAGGTAGTGGGCATTACCCCTTAAATCTACCAAAGCAAAGATTGAGCCCAAGCATTAGCAGCCATGGACAGCTGTATTTTTCCACATTGGGAATCAGCTTATCAGTGCCATTAGTAACCCACCTGTGATGGCTTACCCTTAATACATCCAGCCATTTTATTGTCCACACTGATGCGTTGGAACAAGGCCTTTGAACAGCTTATTGATCGTGTGCACTAACTGCAGTGGAGCGAAACTATCATCTTCACTTCAGTAAGCTGGAATTTTAGGCACTCAAATGGGCCATAACTGAACAGTTTTGGGACTATCTGTGTTATGCTCTGCACTTTACGGTGTACACAGATAACAAACCGTTGACCTATGTGTTCACTACAGCGAAATTGAATGCAACTGGACACCGTCGGATAGCAGAGCTTGCTGACTTCCATTTCATGATAGAGTACCAACCAGGGACGGCCAACCAGGATGCTGATGCACTCTCCAGGATACACATAGAGCATTTCATGGACATGTGCACTAAAGAAGTGCAACCAGATTGGATTAAAGCCACAGTGGAAGCATTGGAGGCTGAGCAGAAAGGAAAGTCAGTTTGGCTACTATCTCTTTCAAGTGAAATGGAACACATCAATGTGGGTTGTGAACTGAGGGTGCAACCTCTCACACCTATGCAACTGTACTGAGGAAAGACAAGGTGATAAGTGAGGTGATTCGGTATAAGGATACTGGCAACCCACTTGCACCACAAGACAAGCGCCAGGCATCCCCTGCAGTGCAGTCCCTCTACGTGAATGGAATAAACTCGTTGTTGGAGACGATGGGATCCTCAGGCTTAGAAGTGACCCTAATCTACAGTTTGTCCTCCAACTGAAGTTTCATCGAATGGTCCACAAAGAGCTACATGAAGAAATGGGACACTTAAGTTCAAGAACACCGATCATTCAGTAAGCGAACTCAAGGAAAGTCTGAACTTCTGCGAAGAGGAGATTGTTGAAATCAGGAAAGATGCTTACGACCTGAAAGAGAATCACTCATTGACTTCTGAACAGTTATGCAAGCAAATTCTATGTCTGGAATATTATAGCAGAAGGGAAAACTTAAAATTGATCAGCATTCCTGAAAGAATTATTTCTTGTGATCGCATCCTCGACGAAAACAAAGAAACAAGCGAGCACACCAAGGCAGGTGTCTACAAGTTTCTGGAAGATGAGTTAGACATCAAAGAGCCACATCAGAAAATTGAATTTCAACACATTCATCGCTTAGGTAAACAGGGTAGGAATGGCTCTCATCCAATCTTGGCCAGATTTCTCTGCTATGCCGACCGCAAAGAGGTTTTACAGAAAGCACGTAGGAAGCTTAGAGATACTAACTTTGCTGTTTACGAAGATATTCCTAAAGATCTGTATGACATCCAGAAAGGCCAAATGAGTAAGCCAAAAGAAAAGGTCTAAGCGCCTTCTTCAGCAAAGCACAATCTGATCGTTTATTTATTAATGGCAAATTTGTTCTAGTAGATAAACTTTTCTCGTAAGTTCTGCCTTTTGATTGTTGTTCTTCTCTCATTATCCAAAGTTATGCAAATTTGATTCTCCTGTATCAATAGGCGGGTGTTACTTGTTAGCAACTAGTTACTCTTTTCTGTGGAGCGTGTAAAAAATGCTTGACGCCTGGAGATGACGATACCCATACAACTGGTCTCGGAGCTATGGGTTTGTATCTTGTTATATGTGGTGCCCCGTTCTTCGTTGTGTGTAAGTGTGATCTTTACAGATGCTTTACTTTCCAATCCTAATGTGCATATGTATTCTACTTTCTTGTTTTGTTTTCTTTGACAACCGACAAGAGAGCCTTCTAGCTGTTTTCTTAGCACTTCTGTTAAATCTGCACTGCCGCTGAGGGGGAAAAATATCGAAAATGTCAAACAGTTTGTCATAAAAAGAGCTTCTTCCGCAGAGTTTGAACTACTTGTTCCTCCCATTGATGCAGGTGAACTGTTAAGTGACCTTTCTTGGTGAGATGCAAAATGCCACGGTAAAGTGAAAGCCCTTCAAGCATTGAATTATTTTGTTTTCAACCACACAATCGATCCAAGTTAGAAGCTTTTCCTGAGAAAAATCTTTCGCTCTTCCTTTTATCACTTGAAAATTCACCTTCTGGAGTATCTTTTGACAAGTTCTTGATTTTTTAGCCTCCTTCGCAGAGGTCTTTGGGCTCGTCACACGTTCCTTGCCCACAAACGTCTGCTGAACTGAACTACCACTTCCGTTCACCAGCAGTTAACCTTTGTTTTGAAGAAACCAATAACGAGCTGCGTAAGAATGGAAATCGACACCCGATTCACGTGCATCGTCTGTGAAAATAATCCAGGGGTCGAAGTCCTACTTTCCATAAATTGGCTAACCGCCGTGAACGCAAGTGGTAGTTTAATTCAGCAGACGTTCGTGGGCAAGGAATGCGTGATGAGCCCAAAGACGTCTGCGAAGGAGGCTATTGATTTTTAGGCCTTTTACTCAAATTAAAAGACAAACTTTGATCGAAGAAGATGAAGTTTGCTCAAAATGAAGAAACCAACTGAATGTGAAATTACGAGCCACAGAAAGCGCGTGGAAAGCAAGTACCTGCTTAGCGGTCAACTCAAAAAAAAAAACAGTTAACCTTGATGAGGTCTTAACTAGACCCTGGTCAGTGGATACCTTGTTTTGACAGGTGTCAATTGGCTATAAGATGGATGTCCAGTATCAAAGACGTATGCTGTAAACTAGCTGGTCAGCTGGGCCAGGTGGAGTATGTCAGCCATTTTGGATTATTAGTAGGATATTAATTATTGGGCAACTCCGTCGTCATCGTCGTCATGATTACCATGAGAAAAGCAGTTGACGGGTTCTATAGGTATGGAGCTCCGCTTGGTGGCCCTTTGGGCTGCCGGAGCTCCACTATAAGTCGTTCATTGCACTTGCATGCAATCACCACTTTAAAATGTGGAGCTTGAGTTGAAGAGACTGCAGGAAGAAGGGATCATTAACAAGGTGAGCCAAAGTGCCTGGGCGGCCACCATGGTGTTGGTCCCTAAGAACAGTGGTTCTCTGTACGTTTGTGGTAACTACAAGATTGTAAATCAGATCTTTCAGTGTAGCTGGTCTATGTTGGACAGTGATGTCAAGGAACACGACAAGGCTCTACATGCAGTGCTGACTAGCTTCCAAGAGCTAAATCGTACTATCAATTCTAATTTTATGTGCCTCAAATAGAGTTATTGGGAATGGTTCTTCAAGGAATGTCAGTTGACCCTACCAAGATTGAAGCAATTAAGAAAGAAGATGCACCAACCTCTGTGAGTGATGTTAGAAGTCTCCTTGAAATTGTGAACTATGTTTCTTGTTTCATCCGCAACTATGCAGATATTGTTGCTCCCCTACGTAAGTTCACACATAAGGGCGTATATTTCAAGTGGCAAGAGGTACACCAACAAGCCCTACACCAGGTTAACTGCAGTCTTACCTCAGATGAAGTCACGGCTTATACTGATCCTCACAAGAAAACTGTTCTGATGTTGTTGTCAGTCCAGTTGAATTAGGCACGATGCTAACACAAGATGGCAAACTGATCTCCTGTGCCAGCAAAGCTCTATTTAGTGTAGAAAGGCACTACTCCCAAATTGAGTGAAAAGCATTGGCTATCACCTGGCGCGGTCATAACATCCGGATTACCTGCTTGGAAGACTCTTCTACAGATCACAAGGCCTATATTCAACGATATGTGCTCTCAAGCTTCAGCAAGAATTGACAATTGCCATCTGCAGTTAGAAGCGTTTGACTTCCGAGTTGCGTACTCAAGAGATCATTTCAATCCTGCTGATGACATGTCAATATGACCTCATTGCATTTTGTTTGGTATGACCTAAACCACACTCAAGGCACTGAACAGAGATGAGATCATCAAAGCTACATCAAAGGATATCACTTTGCAAGAAGTGATGGGTCTTACCTCAAATGGCCTGTGAGACAATTTGAATCCACTGAACGGAGTTCACCCAAATGTCTCCAGTGAGGTGACCTAAGTGGATAAGAAAATTGTCCTTCGTGGCATTCGCATGGTCATTCCTGTTGTTCTTTAGAAACGTGTGGTAGAACTAGCTCACTAGAGCCACCAAGGTTTGGTTAAGACGAACACCTTGCTAACATCCACGGTCTGGACTCCAAGGATGGCCACTGCTGTTGTTGAACTGTTAAAGAAGTATTTGCCATGTCAGATTGACACACCCAAACCCTCTCGTGTATAGAATGCCTAATAGTGCAAACATTGGCTGCACATTCAACAAACTGCCTATCAAGAGAAATTCTAATCGAGCTCAACACAATGAAATAACGCTCAACGCACTTTCCCTCAGTATTGCAATTAGGAGAAGGTTTGGGCACTAGCTTTTATAGGAAAACCATATATTCTCTTATAGCGAAAATACAGAAATACAGAATAGCGAAAAGTACCAATGACAGATTAGAAGAAAGAGTTCACAGATGTGTGTGCGAAGGTAATTGCACTACTCAGACGTTTGTTAACAGAACAAGAAACCTGATTTGATCATCTGCATCCTTTACTGCAAGACAACTAGGCGAAACAAGTGAACAACATGATAGTTTGACCTCTTTAACCAGACATCCACTACGAAAAGGAAAACCTCTTGCCTCTTGCAAATCTGAACGTTGATGACGAGGTTGATGATGAAGGCCAAAATAAGGAATACACAATTAAGGAGGAGATGATTTTTAGGAGTTTGATTGGTAACTGGAGCAGACGAACAGAAAATTACTTTGACTTTGTCAAACGAGAGTGAACCACAATCTTAAAATTGTACGTTGTCTTAAAATTAGTTAAATACCCCTTAACAGCACTTTTCAGAAAGAGAACACTACCCTCAGTTATTTTGCTAGTGACGGCAATGTCCATTATCTCAAGAAGATTAAGAAAGGAACTCCATTGTGGAGACATGTGATAGACATAATTATGTAAAATGAATGGTAGCATCTGAGACAAAAGCCACATTTTACTTGCTGTTTGTCCTAAGTTTGTGGAGCTTTTCATTTCAAGATCCCAAAGCTTCATGGCAATTGGTCTATTCTTAGCGTCTGTGTAGCCCAGAAGAAAATGCTTAAATGCATGATTTAACTTATCAAGTGTAATAACCTCTCGGGTTTTTATTAAATAATTGAGTAACAGTTATCTCGTATTGAAGGATGCCCTCCAGAAAGATGTGCATAATATCTTGCGGTAGTTGGTGGGTAACGTTAAAGTATGGTAGATTAGAAAGAACTGAGCGCTGGTTAATACCATATTCCTTAAATACTAGCTTGGTGCATTTTCAACATCGAGCAACTGATCCTCATGATCACTCAGTTGGAACAAGTCTTCAAAATACTTTTGGATGGTTTCAAAAGTGACAAACTCTACATTTCCTCCTTGCCCCCCCCCCCCCCCACCACCACCACCACCTTCATTGAAAACCACCCGCTACATGACTAGCTGGAGTGTCAGCCAGGAAACAAGTGGTTGCAATATCTTATCCATGGCTATTTCCTTATAGTTTTTAAAGGTTTTGTAAGAACAGACAGCAAAAAGCTTAATTGCCCTTAATTTTGAACGAAAAAAAAAGGGATGAGATTTGCCAGTTGATAGTAGAATCAGCACATCTTATGTGGTTTGTTGGTTAGGGGATTACAAACATTTACATCATCATAGTATAACAACAACTGAATAGCTATTTCATCATTTGAAAACAAGGGATGTTCACTGAAGTCAGTTAGGGTTGTCACATCTTCTTGCCTCTGCTGTACTTCTGCATTCATGACCATTTGAAATACCCTTGGTGACAAAAACTGTTGCTGCAAGATTTGTATAATAGGTATATAGTAAAAGGAATCTTCAATTTCTACTATTTTCGTTTTGTTTTTCCTCTTGCATACTTGTCTGTGCCTTACCAACACTATCTTTACGGGTTCCTTGAAAGTAGAATTCTTGTAGAACGCAATTTACACAAACTCTATTAGTTGTGTGAATACATTTGCACTCTCACTCACTATGTAAAAAACCTTACGTGTGCCAATTCTCCCCTGCCATCACAACCTCAGCCAGTATAACATTTGATAGTCCAGAAGGCAAGACTGGAAAATTGAGGTTTCGCACAACCCACAAGGTAGAAAAGGTTTGATAGTCGATTTTGATAGAGGAAGACCTGTCAATTAATGCTAGGTAGTTTGTAAAGTCAAATAGTGATATAGGTTTTGCGTTAAGAGGGTGTTTTCGTGGACACACCACTGTTCAGCATGAAAACGAGGCTGGTTTATAAAACAGGGTTGCTTGGCCTTCTGACTGTTTTTTTAAGACAAAACTTCTTGTATGAAGTCAGTTTCATAACAGGAAGTTCGCTTACGCTATAAAACCATGAAATCATGTGACTCTGAATATGCAGAAAAGTTATTGGAAAGTACTAATTGCTACAGTTTTACTTTGATTTACAAACATTTGCCTATCATCTCAAGGAAAGGACATACATTTTTGTGTTAGGTAAGATAAATTTGCACTAAATTCTTGAGTAAAAACTAGAATTACTTCCTTAAAATAAAGTTGAAATCGTTTTTAAAGAGTTATCCTCTCGGCATGAAAACGAGGCTGGGTTATAAAATAGGGTTCCCATGGCCTTTTGACTGTTTTTTAAGACAAAACTCCTTGTGTGAAGCCAGTTTCATAACAGGAAGTTCACTTACTTTATAAAACCATGAAATCATGCGTCACGTGACTGATCATGTGACTCTGAATATACAAAAAAAAACAAATGGAAAGTATTAATTACTACAGTTTTACTTTCATTTAGAAAAATTTGCCTATCCTCTAAAGGAAATAGCGAACAAGTTGGAGTGGCTAGTCAGCTCGATTCTCTTCCCAGACATGCCCCCAACAAAGAAATGTTGGCTACTGTCTCATGACTGATGGCGACTCAACTAATTTCAGCACCGTGTATACCGTTTTGAAGCATGCACAGATGATTAGTTCTGCCATGGAGCAAGAGGACACTGTCATCACGTTTGATCTCCTGATATATACATGAAGGCAAAACAGATCCAGTGGACATACCCAGAGGAATTCTCTGACGTCATAAGGATGGGAGGCTTCCATGTAGCTCTTAATTTCCTTACATTACTTGGAAGAAATACCTAGACTCTGGTCTTGATGACCTCTTAATAGAGTCTGATATCTATGCCGCAGGTTTTATCTCGGCATTGATGAAAGGAAAATCATACACTTCTTCTCGTTTTTAAAGTACTAGATGGTCTGGACCCTCTGTATCTAATTGAACCGTTAAAACCGTACATTCCTAATAGAAACCTAAGATCTTTTAAGAAAAAATAGGCAGTCTATGACTACATGTGCCTAGTGATATGAAAAATAGTATCATCTGCAATGACTACATGATACAACAACAACAACAAACTTTATTGTGAAATAAGTGTCAACTGTAACAATTCATAATTGAACAAGAACTAAGTAATAAAAACATGTAATGGTACTTTCTATTCATAGTAACTATGCCATAAACTATTAGACTTGTAAGAAGAGTCTTATGGTTGTCGAGTTGAAATTTGACCAGACTCAAACTTCACTATACAGCATCAGAGTTGTTGAGTTGTGTATAATTTGGCACCTGAAATGGTGTGCAAACGCAAGTTTGATGTTGTATACTGTTGTATAGTCTAATATATAGATTTAGCCAAGCCTAAAAGCGGAGCTCCACGATTATTTTTTTGTACTGGTATTGAAGAACCACGCATGGCTTTCCTTGCGCCAATATTTATGTTTAGGGAATTGATCGAAAACATGAAAACATTACAAGAAAACAATACACGATGCGTATGTTTGTTCGAACATAAATTTAAGGTGGCTCAAAATGGCTTTCTTATTTTAAAACACCAACTCTGTGATGGATCAATACTCCCACAAGTTTTTGTTTGCTTTCTTGAAAGCTGTATCAATAAATTTCCCAATTATTTCTCAACAGTTTGCGATAAATTTTGTGACATATAAGGTTACCATAGCAACAGTACAGCCGCTTAGAAATACTACCCTAAATTTTGGCTATATGTGCCTGTAACTCAAAAGCGAGTCCGGTGATCCCCGAT
The DNA here is from genome assembly GCA_016490735.1 of Pachyseris speciosa. Lineage (NCBI taxonomy): Eukaryota > Metazoa > Cnidaria > Anthozoa > Scleractinia > Pachyseridae > Pachyseris > Pachyseris speciosa. The sequence goes on along the minus strand of JAEMWC010001256.1, from coordinate 96,960 downwards.
TTTTATTTTTGAATTGCAATCAGCACATGAGGAAAAAATTCTGTACATGGGGTTCAAAGCAACTTTAAATCATCTCAGGCATTCTTCTGGAAGTGAAACTTTAAATTATTTATTGTCAGTACAACACTCTGAAAGTCTGTCTTAGTGTAATCCTTTCCTTTTCTTGTAAACTACTTCCTTAATTTGTTTTTAAGTACCTTAATCGAACTGGGGCTAGACCCATAACTCTCCAGTTACTTAACCTCCAGGCTCTATATTTGTACATGTTAATTTCTGTGTGTGTTAAATTTGTGAAGTGCAAGAGCGAAATAAAGTGTTGTTGTAACACCGTCTAAAAAGTTGTTCGACCAAACACGACTCTCCCAGGCCGAATCCAGAATCGTCGTTTTGCTTTTCTCTTTGTTATTCTGCAGGGTATCGACGAAAAACTGGAAAAAGTTAACATTTCAAGACATCTCTCCCTGTTATTACAATGTGCCTCTTGGTTTATAGAGAGTAAAATATATGAAAGCTGAAAAAGCGAATTTAAATTGTGATTGTGTAACAAAGCGCTGCACTCCGTGCGAGGTTCACCAATTATTTACCCTTCGCGAGCCAGCCAATTTTGCACCAAATGAAAGGCGTAACTGCATCAAAACCGATGCGGTTACAAATGAAACCGTGTCCGTCTAACAATGCCTTATTCCTACAGCCTCACTTTTATCTGATACTCGTTTAGGGAAAGAAAAACAAAATGCAAAGGACCATTCTGCTCGGTTGGCCTGGTGTGATCGGAATGACCAATAAGAAAATGCCACGAGTGTGACAGGTCAGAAAATGAAAATCAGTAAGACTATAGGATAATGACGATCATATTTAAAAATTTTTAAAGTGTTTTAGAATCGTTCCATCCTGAAAAACAAAATGAAGCGTATTTTGTTATTCCACGTGTAGAAGACATACCGTAAAAGCTCTATTAAGAGCTGGGGGTGGGGGGTGGGATTATTTTATTTCAGGCCTTATTGACGGGGGACTTATTAGAGAGGGGGGCTTAATGGAGAAGGGGAGCTTATTTGAAATCTCAAACTCGCCGTTTTCGTCCTATAATGATTTTTGTACCAAACTCAAATAACTGGAGTCAAACGTGATTATTTAAAAAAGAGCAAAAAGGAGGATTATGTATTTGAGTGCATATTTGTTTAAAAATATACCAACTGGACTGCATGAAGTGGATTTCGTAAGAGGGAATAGGAGGGACTCATGTCCCAAAAGGTGAAGGGGGGGTTATTATAGAGGGGGGAATTATTACAAAAAACGACTTCCAAACGGGGAGATTAATAGAGAGGGGGGGGGATGCTTAATAGAGCTTTTACAGTAACCCTCTTTGAAAGCGGCAGAAAAGTATCCTCTACCCCTTGCAAACATTTGCGCGGGAAAAATCCGCGGGAGATTGTGGCAAAGGGCGAAAATTTCCCACCCTTGGGATGGCTGCACTGTAAAAACTTTCAGTTGGATATTTTACGAGCCAGCTACAAGGTGGGTAAAATTGCTTTCTCTCTCTTATTTACTTTTTTTTTCACAATTCCCTAAAATTAGTAACGAGCAAAATGTCTCAACTGGTGTGAACCGGCGCCTTTTAGTCGTCAGTTCTAAATTTAGTTTATTTTGACTTCGGGTTGAATTTGCGTCGACTTCGTGTCGCCAGTGAGACGCCAGGCTGACATTTTTGACATTTTTCTTCATGGCGGGTCAAGCTGTGCAATAAAATTCGCAAGCACACTTTGGCAAACCTTTGGAGTTATTTTCTCAATTATTTCCATACATAGGCTTCATACTCAAAGGGCGGTATCAGTTTTCTAAGTTGTGAATGGTTTTAACTGACTGTATTTTAGCATATAGCGGTCACCTGTATATAACGGACACGGTCACCCTGTAGACTTCCTGAATCCACAATTTCATTATCTTTTACTTGTACATAACGGCCAGGAAATTTGGTTACGATTGACGAAATACGACAAGCTTTATTCAACAGCTCGATAAACAGCAGCAACCAAGGAAGGGGTCTCAAAAAAATACAAATTTTAATACTGAACACAACTACTTATGCATGTCATCGCCTACGTCCGGCACATGCTTGCGACAGATAACATTAAAGTGCCGTCGCTTTCAAACAATAGTTACTGTAACTGTAACAACACAACCGTACCACACTGTTTTCACTTTCGTCATAGTTCCCTGATTATAACACTGTACTGTACTTATGAAGTTGACAGCCGCTGTTTTAGGCTACTGTTTTATAGACCAACGCAGCGCTCAGCATCAAATTTCTCTTCTATCAGCTTCTGATGCAGCCACTCGCAGGAGAAATTGTCACCCTCAAAAATGTATTCACAAGGAACCTTGAGACCAAAGCCACCTCCTCTGTTAACTCGCTTCCCCACAATTGGTGTGCCTCTTCAAGAATCTGGTTAACCGAGAAGCCATTAACTTAGGTACGTGGCCTATGACCTCGAATTCTTTCTTCAAGATATTTGGATGAAAGACGATGGCTCGTTCTGTCTGGACCTGGTCAGGTTTTGGTCTCACAACGGCTACAGCATTTACGTCCTTCTCATTTGTCGGCTCACGCATAAGCTTATAAATATCTCCCAGTATTTGGTTCCCAGTCGGCCTGGTATTCATGGTATCCCCTGATGAACGAATTCACTTTTATAGTATTCATTGGCATTTTACCTGATGAAAGCAAACAGATAGAACTTACATGAAAAGCACCGTAGCGTGAAATGGACCGAATTTTTACTGTATCAGTACCCCGCCCACTTTTGTTGCACATTTGCGTTGCACTTCTTTTCTCATGTGATGTCAAACCATTTCCATTCTTTCTTAACCCTGTTTTCTTTCTCAATCACAGAAAAACTAAACGTCCTAGGGAAAAAACCTATCTGTGGTGTCCCCTCCTTTCGATAATTATTATTATAATTATTATTTTTGCATCTTCTGTCTCAAGTCTACATCAGGAGCATTCACACAATCAAATTCTCAGGAATTTGAAGTATTTTGCTGTCTGTATTGTAACCGCAATGCAAACACAACTCCGCGCCGCTCCAATTTAAGAGAGCAGTATGGCGACATCTGTCATTCATTGCTTTTGTACACTGTATTTTATCGCCACACTTTGGACCGATCTCCTGTTACAGTACCATGTTTTATTCTGTTGTGTGAGGTCTTCATTATGTGAGACTAAAGCACAGAAAGATGCCTTCTTTAAAGCTGCGTAGGACCTGTAAAGCCGAAACAAAGTATGTCTGTTTAATTTGTCAAGGTCCTATCTGCAACAGATTAGAGTGCTCTGTGTTTCTTCCCGAAGAGACTGTCAACTGGAAAGCTGGGATCAGTGTTTCTGCGTGTTTACCATGCAAAGAAGAAAGTAAACATCAAACTGGCACCTCAAAGCACTCCGATACATGCAAGATTGTTCCTAACACCACACAGACCAGCAGAACGAAATCTCAGCCACCTAAAACTTCGAAAACAGCCTCTGCTAAAGCTTCTACTGATGGTGCCAAACTTGTCAAGAAATCAAAGCCAAGAAATGCGCTAAACCTGCAACAGCGAGTGGAATTGATAAACTATGCAAAGAATAATCCAAACGCAGGTTATCGTAAAGTTGCAGACAAATAAGGCATAGGGAGGACACAGGCCCAGAAAATTCTGAGTACCAAGCAGGAGATTCTGTCCCAGTATGAGACAAGCATGAAACCTGGTCATCAAAAGAGAGCCCGCCCTGCAAAATACTCTGATGTGAATGGCGCATTATGTGAGTGGTACAGCCTCTGCAGACAGCTACGAGAAGAAGCTTGTCTTATTACAGAAAAAATGAACATTGAAGGTTCCTCTGCGTCAAATGGATGGCTACAGTCCTTTAACAAGCAGCATAACCTCCAAAGAATGAATACTGCAGGCGAAAATGGTGATGTAAACGAAAACGTACTTGAAAGCTGGAATGAGCGGGCCAGGGAGATCACAAGAGAGTACAAACCGGAAGATGTGTGGAATATGAACGAGACCGGATGCTTTTGGAAAGGTCTGCCCGACACCAGCATGAACGAAAAGGGTACGCAGTGCAGAGGAGGGAAGCAAGCTAAGCAGCGTGACACCTGGGAAGATCCGATCATAATTGGGCGATACGTGAGGCATAGATGTTTTGCTTCTTTAAAGAATAATAAGCGCCCATATGGTTGCTGGTACTATTCCAACAACAAGGCTTGGATGACAACTGATGTTATAAAAGAAGTGCTGGAGAAACTAAATGCAAAATTAAAGAGAAAAGGGCGAAAGATCCTACTTCTAATGGATAATGTTCCCTGTCACCCTCATAACCTGGCTGACACTTTATCTAACATCACCATCAAGTTTCTCCCTAAGAACACAACTTCCATGACGCAGCCTCTTGATGCTGGTATTATTGCCAACTGGAAAGTTAAGTACAAAGAGAAACGTCTCCGCTTTGTGTGCTCCAGAACAGATGGAAAAAAGAATGCTAACGAAATCATCAAATCGGTTAATGTTTCCATGGCAATCGAGTGGGGGAAGCAGGCGTGGGATGAAGTGTCCTCAGACCTGATTGTCAACTGCTTCAAAAAAACGAAACTTTACCCCGAAGAAATAGACGACGAGGATGATCCATTTGAGGGCGAGGATGAATTGTCTTCCCTACAACAGCTGGTACACGAGATCGACTCCACGTGCGATGCCCTGACATTCATTTCGTCAGAAGACCAGATTGACGTATGCCAGGGATATATCGATGACTCAAATCCCAACTGGAGGGAGGAGGTCCGGAACGATCTCTTTGATGACGAAGATGATGAAATTGGAGCTAGTCCCTGAGAAAAGCGAAAGAGAGACAGCAATCCTGCAGAAGTTGACCTTGATGAATATTACGACCCGGAACTCAAGGAACCAGCTGTCAAGACAGTTGTACAGGCAGTCAGGCTTTGCCCAGTACTATGGACATGAAGAACTTTCTTTCACACTGAGTAAAGTCAATGACATACTACATGAAATCAAGCTTCGATCTCCGAAATATCAGGAAACTATAACCGATTTTTTTTCTTCTTGAAATCGATATTGTTACGTTAAAAGCTTTTCCTACAAGGGAATTTCGATCAAAGTATACTGCACCTCCCTTAAAGTACACCACGGACATTTTATGGGCATTTTTCTCGTAGTTATTGCGTTTACGTTTAAACTTGTTGTCAATAAATGTAAATTAAGTGATTTTTCTCTTAAAGACGTTGTTAATTAGCTTCCAGTAGTCTTTTACTGTACCTCCCTAAAAGACCACCACGGACATTTTATGGGTCTTTTCTATCGTGTTTATTGCGTTGCTGTTACTCGTTATTGTCAATAAAATGTAAATTGAGTGATTATTTGCACATAAAACTGCTATTTATTGACTTCCAGGGGAGTTTAAAGGAAACTTGTGTACAGCGGTCACCCTGTATATAACGGTCACAGGGCCATTTCCCAAGGGTGACCGTTATATACAGGTTTGACTGTATGCCGTCTTTTCACAATTTTTTCGGACGCCGAGGTACGTAAGCTTTTTAATAAGTCTCAAATTGCTTATATTTAAAGAGTTCATAAAAACAAACCAAACATATCGTGAGGATATGATCATGTAAGCTTAAAATGTTTTAGCTATTTCGGGCAGTTGCAGTGTGGGTACTTAAGCTTAAATAAGCTAGCTTACATTTTGTCAACATAAGACTTATTTTTTTCTCACATTAAGCTTAATTGAATTGTTTCTTTCTCCTTTAGCACATGCAAGGTCTGCCCCTGCAAGGGCCACGGGATGGCTTGAGGGTTGTAAGTTATCCCTTTACTTCATGATTTTCTCAAAGGCCATATTAATTTTAAAATACACTTAAGACTTAAGTTCTTATTTGTTATGGTTTGCAATTAGCACATAGTGCAAGCGGTACAACAGATATTAATCTCAAGGAAATTCTCAAATTCACTTGAATTATATGACCTAAGTAAAGGAATTGGTGAGCATTAATTTGTGCATAATTCTGTACTAATTTGAAAAGAAGTGAAAAGCAATGGACTGTCATACACTAGCTGTATTCATTTTCCTACATTTGTTCATATGTTAAGATGTGCATGAACTTAAGAGTATTACATCTTTAGATTAGCTGTTGTCAATATTTTGCAGTATTTTTCCTATAAATGATGATTAAATAAATTAGATTTGAAAAGCATCATGGGAATAGAATGAAAACCAGTTGCCTGCAATAATGGAGTTATTCACTAAAGCCGCGGCTAAACATGCGATTTTTTCAAATTTTGTCGCGTCGCCAGCGTGCGATGAAAATCGTAAGTGTAGCCACCCTCACGCAGGTGATGCGACAGCTGAAAAAATCGCAAGAGAAAAGTCGCCAGAGTTGAAACTTTCGCGACAAAATCGCACAGATTGTTGGCCATGTAGCTTGCACTCTTCAATTTTAATCTGGGAAATTTAGATATTTTACAAGTCAAATGGTGCAAATACTGACTGCTAGAAATTCTTCATTTCCTCTTTTTCAGCTGACAGTACAAGTGAAATAACCCATGGTGGGCAAGACTATAGCCTATGCATGTTTTGATATAATTATCAGCAATTGTCAACAGTAAGTTGTGAACATCATTTAATATCTGACATTTTCACTTACTAATACTTTTTGTGTTGATTTCTTTTCCCAAATTAACCTTGTCTATGTACAAGATATTCTTGCAAACGTAATATAATATTAGTGAAATAGCAAACATAAATAGTTTCAGCTGCAGGCAACAACTACAGTCAGTGTATCTGGTATTATGTTTCCATCTCCCTTCCAAAAAAGAAATGCACATGATTGCAGGGTATTAGAATCACAGGTGTTGCAGTCTTCTTGGAAGCTGAAGTCATGACCAAGAATAAATGGGAACTGGTTGCCTTGAGTAATTTAGCTCTCGGACATAATTTTGTTAATCTGGGATATCTAGCTATTTTACAAGTTGAATGGTGCAAATACTGACTGCTAGGAATTTTTCATTTCCTCTTTTTGGCAGGCAGTGGAAGTGAAAGAAGTCATGGTAAGCAAAAAAGGCTATAGCCTATGCATGTTTTGATTTAAAAGATTTTTCGTCAGTAAGTTGTCAATATTGGTAGTCTTTACACTAGAGATAATGAAAGTAAACTTAGGAATATTCCAAGTCAAGTAAATTTTTCCAACTTAACACTTCACACACAAGTCACGTTTTTAACTTCAAGATATACTTAAGCTCATTTTCCCCCACAGTTAATTAAAAATTATTCTACGAGGGTACACTGGATATGAAGTGATAAATAACCAACGAGCTTCAGTTTAGGGTCCTTTTTGGAAAAATTGCAGAGTTTATTTGCTCTGAATGGTTGTAAATGGTCAGTAGTTTTGTAAAAAAGATTCAGTCATTGCTCAAAGAGGGTGGAACACCCTTCACATAGATTTATGAGCCGAAAGATGCAAATTTGAAATCCATCAAAACAACAGCACCAAGGCTATGCCATGGACGAATTTCATCAAGTTGAAGACACAATTTCAAATTTATTTTGATGGACTGGAACATTGTATTACCAGACCTGGTTGGAAACAACATATATGAAGGATAAGCGAGACAAATGTCCAGGTTATGCTTCAATAAATGGCTCATAGAAATTTATCTCGATGCGTGGAAAAAAAACTGCATGGAACCACGGCTGAACAGAATAACAAAACAACAAGAATGGTGATTCTTCTCATTTTTTGCAAAACATCATGTCTGTAACTGGAAAATTTGAAACTGATGATTGATACATTGCATTGAGTGCAGATCAGAACATTTTCAATAAGTGTTAATTTTTTAAAAAGTGTCACTGATTGCTGGAAAGGTTTTCAATAGTGGATCATTGCTGCAAATTGTAACTGAAGTTCTTGTTTGTTCAGTTTGTTCTGTCAGTAGACTGGCCCTTGAGCATAGTTACAGATTGGTGACGTTGTTGAATACATTCATTATTTTTTTTCAATTTCTGTTTTCCGTAAGTAAAAGTGCGTTTTGCTTTATCTAAACATCAACAGCCTGGAAAATTTTCTTAGCGTTGCAACAAATTTTTTAACACAATCCCAGCACTGTTTCTTGTTGTTCTAAAGCACTCAGCAATGAAAAGTTGAATTCCATTTGTATTTCGGTTCCAGTTTCGAAATTTCTACTCGTTAATTCCTATGGTTTATCGTCCTTTATCTGAGAGGACTAGAAAGTCTAACTGTTTGCAGATGTCATTACAAAGGCAGCACTTTCTCCTCACTTGCTTAATAACCCTTAGTGCTGGTCTGGCTGGGGTTACTACCCACAACCAGTCCCACACAGTAGTCTAGCTGGTGCTCTACCAACTGATCTAACCAGTCGGCGGTTAGCCGCATGTTGGCTCAAGACTGAGATAACTACAGTCTACTTGGAACCACTGAGTATAGTTACAATCAAGAATAACTGGGAAATTAGTTCTTGTACGTAATTTTGTTAAACTGAGATATTTAGCTATTTTACAAGTCGAATGGTGCAAATACTGACTGCTAGGAATGTTTTATTTCCTCTTTTTTTAGCTGGCAGTCCAAGTGAAATAACCGATGGTAAGCAAAAGACTATAGCCTATGCATGTTTTGATATAATAATCAGCAATTGTCAACAGTAAGTTGTGACATCATTTCATATCTGATATTTTCACTTTCTAATGCTTAGTTGTTGATTTCTGTTCCCAAATGAACCTTATCTATCTATCTATCTATCTATCTATCTATCTATCTATCCCTATATATACATATAGTTATATTCTTCCAAATGTACTATAATATTAGTAGTAGTTTGACTTTACCTCAGCTTATTTCAAATACACGGCTGCAGTCATTATTTAGTACAGTCAATGTATCTGGTATTACGTTTCCATCCCCCTTTCAAAAAAGAAATACACATGATTGCAGGGTACATAGGAGTACAAAGAATCGCGGGTGTCGCAGTCTTCTTGGAAGCAGAAGTTATGACCAAGAATAAATGGGAACTGGTTGCCTTGAGTAATTTAGTTCTTGTTGTTAATCTGGGATATTTAGCTATTTTACAAGTCAAATGGTGCAAGTACTGACAGCTAGAAATTTTTTATTTCCTCTTTTTTAGCAGGCAGTACAAATGACATGACCGGCCCTGGTAAGCAAAAGACTATAGCCTATGCATGTTTTGATCTATGAGAAGTTGTCATCAGTAAGTTGTGAACATCATTTGGTATCTAACCTAGTGTTGTTGTAGAATTACTGTTGACTATATCGTGATGGGAATGTTAAAACTAATTACAGGTCACCTTTATTATTGCCGTGTAGTCAATTACTTTGTTGCTTGTTCTACCTACCATCAGTTAAAATGTTTACTGTAGAATACATTTTTTAAAATTATTTGGAAACAGGTGATCAACAATCAACAAATAACACCAGAGCTGCCACTGAACAGTCACGTGGAGGATACCCTCCAGTGGCACCTGCAATTGTGCCACGTGCTGGTCTGCCTCGTGATCGGCAGACATTGAGACCGGACTAAAGTAAGTCATATCTGAAACAATTATGAAAGTACCCAAACCCGAAAATATTTTTTTGTTAAAATTGTTGGACCCCTTTGAAACTCATTGTGCCCTTTTCAGTCAAATCTTGACTTTTAAAAGGCCATGAAAGTTACCAAATCTAGCCATCATCTGTCCCACAACCGGTCTGGTTTGACATCACAAAGTGATTTGCATTGTGGTAAGTGCTTGTAAATATGCAGGCAAAGCATTTTGTGGCTTCAAAGCAGGAGTAAACCAGACTCCTTACTAGCCTTGTCGTGGGTCAGATGATTAGTTTATTGTATGTTTTGAAGCCCAGAAAAGGTTCAAAAGTGGAAATAAAGCCTAAATAGTTTTTGAAAAAGTGCAATGTTTTACACCAGTGAAAAATATATTTGGGGTTTATGGGAACTTAAACTATGTCAATATAGAATAGTAATAATCGTAAAGACTTCTCTAGTGAAAAGCTAGAAGTATAATGGCCTGGTTTTTTAATTAAAGCAAAGACTATTTCTGGTGTACGTAAGCTGAAAAGGAGTGCTCCCATAAAACCCTTTTAACTTATAATGAAATTGCCTGGCAGGCAAATGTTTTTACACCATTCTGTGTCTAAAAAAAATGTTAAAAAATAATTGTGATTTTATTCCCCCATAAAAATTCCCATGTGTTACTGTTATTTTTTTGGATACATTTAATTTGTTGAGTGACCAAAAGTGCTCAGCCATAATTATTGCATTTTCTGGAGATAAAAAGGCTGAAAAATTACCATAATAGTGTCCCTTCCATTTAATGAACATTGCAATCATGATTAAAACGTACAATAAATAATGACAACTGTGTTCAAGTATATATACCCTGTAGGAACCACAGGGAAATCAAATGGAGTCATTTCTAATGGTCTTTCGATTTTAGATGTTTTATTATACTAGTATTTATACAATGTCTGTAGACCTTTTTAGTTAACGCGACTTTATGACTGGGTTATTTACCACGTAAGACAGTAGATACTCTTGTTCAGAGAGCATACTGCATTCCAAGGTCCCCTCTTCTGGATTTTTGAAACTGTAATATTCCTTCTAAAAATCCTTGCTGTCAACTAACCACATCTTTTTTTTAATTAAGTTTACCTTTGTTTTCCCTTAACATTATGACCCCCATTGATAATACGTAAAGTAACCAAACCAACTGCATCAGCTGCGATACATGTACATACTTTGAATCTATCTTTAGTTACCTAAACAGGATTCCAACCTGTTAGTTTTAATTTGTCTGTCTCGTCTTCTTATTTGTCAGAATTTGAAACAAACGAAACAGCCCATCTGGTTTGAGAAACTGAAACCAGTAGCATGTGAAGAAGATAATAAATTTTGCCTTAATTAGTGTCCTTTTCTTTCTTTTGTTCCAGTTAAATGCTTCAATTGCTCTGGGTGGGGGCACATAAGACGAGACTGCCCTTTGGCAAACAACTTTTCACGCCATGGTCGCCAGGGTGGCCGTGGTGGCCACCGTGGCGGCCACTCCTCCTCTGGGAGGAAAATACGCAACATTTCTTTATAATGTTTTTAACTACTTTTTTTCATATTAATAATGCTAATTAAAAAGAAATACACATATTTATTAATAATGGTAATAGGACCAAGTGGAGTCCAATTCGGTCTGTAATCATATGAGTGATTTACAAAATTGGACAACAGTGAAGCGGGAGTCCAATTTGTTAATCACGAGTATGATTACAGACAGAATTGGACGACAAAAAGTTCTGTTACCAATCAATCAAAACTATGACAAAATTTGAGAAACGAACTAGCCATCGGTTGAGTGTTAAACGGTTACACGTAGTTATGAATTCTGAAAAACATAATAGTTTACTCAACAAAATGCACGACAACAGCGCGCGCAAAATGACGTGTACTGTCCAATTACAAAGGCATGACGTGTACACTGTCCTATTAGTGCTCAAATCGGGCTGCTGATAACCAATCGCGTTCGAGAATTTTGTTATAGTTTTGATTAACTTAAGAATACTAACTTTACTTACAATGCCTACATACCAACCTACTTTACCAATTGAAACTAAGATTACTTTCAATTTACATTAAATGTTGCTTCTAACAACATAAAAAGAAAAAAATTACAGTAGGTTACAGTTGTACTTATGTTTGTTAATACCGTACAAGTCTACTTGTAATGCGAAAATTCAATTAACTGGGGATTACTACCCACTTTTAAAAAAAAGTTTGTGTTAGTGAACTTTCTTTCAGTTTCATATCTTTAATAAGTATTTTAGTTTGAAATCCTTGTAGTTGGGTTCAAATTTGGGTTCTTCTGCAGTACCATAGAAGCAGTTTGCCAATTATTATTAAGTAATTCAGTACGTTAAGCAGTGATTTTGTTACCCGTGTCCTGCGTCCCTGATGCAAAAAAGTCCCCAAAGAAGGAAAATAATTCATGGCACACATCCTGCAGGATGCAAAGATTGATTGAAAGATGTTTTGGAAACAACATTCTGTTTGAGTGATTTTAAAACTGTAATAAATCCACCTCACGTCAAGAGAGCAATATCATTTGCCTATAAAATAGGCCCAGAAGTAATTTCTGAACGACTAAACAGAAGCATTTTCATGCAACTACTCCAACATTAAAGATTTGTTTTATTGGAAATGCTGCCATTTTGATTTATATGATGGAGTGGTTACTCATTATGTTTCGGACCTGATATACACCGCATAAAGTTAACCTTTCTCTCACATGTGAACACTAAAAAAAATGCAACATAAAAAGGTTTGCAAGACTGTATATTTATTTCAGTATTCTGTAATACAGAGTTTTGCTATTTAAAAAAGTAATTTGAGATCAAACGTCTGGTCACATGAATGCTCAGAAGCGTCTTTAATATACGAGTGACTGGGACTATGATTTTTCATGAGGTGAGTCCCAGGACTGACCACAGCAATTTGTAACAAAATCACTGTTAAGTAAAGGGCATAGTTTGGATATTATTCCAAATAAAACATCTTGAAGACTAAGATGAACTTGTTCATTTGGGAGTTGGAAATTCGTTCCGAAACTGCCAAAAATAGGAATATTGGGAGCTTAAACAATGAGTAAGATGACGGCAATGAGATTGCTACAAAACAATAGGCTGTGTATGCTTTTTATGTTTTGGTACATTTCATTGCTATCCTTAGCAAAACAACTACGTGAAATGACCATATCATGTTTTTGCGAAAACATGAGCAGATGATGGAAAATTTTTCTTTCCATTTCCTTACTTTGACATCGTTCATAGCAATTTAGTCCCTTGACACTTGGAATAATTGTGAAAGAGTTACAAAAACAAGATTGTTGCTTAAGCTCCCTATTGATACAAGAGGTGATCGTCTGTTTTGAAGCCTATTTTATGTAATTTAGAATTGGCAATGTTCTAAACGAGTAGGGGCCTGGGAACGAGGTTTTAAAATTTATCGATTGGAAAAAAATTTTTCCACTTCATGAAAGAGCATCTCAATTATGGACACCTAACCAACTTTGACGCTGTTCAGTTGAATTGGAGCTGAAAAAAATGCATGTGAAAATTAGAGACTTTGTATGGTTTGGAGGGACACACTTTCTGAAATAGAGACATTTGTATGGGATTTTTTTAAGTTTTAAATGCATGTTATCTGGCGGCTTTTCAACCAAACATACTCAGACTTGCTGAAACTGCTTATTTTGAGATACCCTTTCACGTGAGAATCGATTTAGTTCAATTTCATTGATTTTCAATGAAGTTTGGCCTTTGGCCAGGCCCTTACTCGTTTAGAACATGGCCAATTGGTGTATAAAATAATTTATCACTTTGAACTGAAATTCGTTTACACATTATTCAAGTACAACAGTGTGACAGACTGAAGATTTCTCTGGGCTGATCAAATAAAGAAATTAAAGTCACTGTGCAGTTTAAAAAAGATATTGGGAAACTGCTTTTTGTGTACAAGTAAGGAATAATAGCCCTTTGATTTATTTTTCCTGACATCAAAGATGTTGCTGTCAATTTAAAATAATGGAGACGCTGTAGATGAACAGGGAATAGTATTTTTTTAGGGGAATGTATAGAACGCCGAAGGCCAGCCAATTGCAAAAAATTAACTTTGGTAAAGTTGTGCGGCCAGTGGTTAAGGTGAAAAGTAAATCTTGAATAAAAATCATTCCTGCCTCGTCTTTTGTCAGTGCGAATCTCCTTATCATTTCACGGTTCATGCTAGTCCTTCAAGTCCTTTCAAGGGCATGTGAAAAGCCCTGGAAAAGAAGAATTTGAGCAGAAAGTGCATGAAAATAATGAAAACAAATGAGGTGGGGGAGGGGGTAGAGGAGAGAAGCCTCTCCCCTCCCCCCTCGCTTTGTCACTCATCCAAGATCCTCCTATATTGTCCAATATGGCGACCAGATTTACAGAGAATCAAATCTCGCCCTTAAAAACTCAAATTACTGCCTCCAAGCAGGCCACAAATGACCAAGCAGGTGGAATCCCAATAATCTTTGACCACAATTTTGATGCTTCCGTCCCATTGTCCTTTGGAAAATGTGATAAATGGGTACTTGGGAACAGCGGATAGCCAATCCAAAATAAATCTTAAAGTTGTTCGGTGGAAGATCCTAGAGTTTCTATATTACAGTGGCCTACAGGGGCAAAACACAACTCAATATTTGGTTGAAAACACAAAATTTTGTGGTGCATATTAACGTTTTGTCATAAAAAAAAAAACAACATTTGCTGAAACACAACAAAGTTTCGTCATACAAAATAATATTTCCTGAAACACAAGAGATTTTTGTGATACCTCTTAACTAACTGAGTTCAAGGTCCATACTGTAAGTTACAGACCGAGTTTTTTCCCGTTAAATCAGGCTACGTATTCTTACTGGCCTTAGAGCGGTTTTCAATTGTGTCGAAAATAATTATGGTTTTGCTTTGGTTTTGCATTGCTTCGCTCTGTGATTGGCCAGGATAGTTCGCGCCACTTTCTCAACCAACGAGAAGCAAAACCAAAACCAATTGTGATTTGCACGCGCGTATTTTCCCGTGATTTACGCCGGTTACATGTAATTGCTTTGTATTCTGTTTGCACTTGTTGTGATTGGTCAGATTAATTGCTTTGGTTTTGGTTTTACAACACTCAATTGAAAAGTGCTCTATTTCAACAACAAATTTTAGGTAATCACATGATTTTGAGGGCAATTTAGAATAAATAAGCACAAGAAAACTTTTTCAAAGACTCGCAAAATTGCACTAGCCTGCATAAAGTATTAATAATATACATGAAAAATTTGCAAGATACAGTAAGTAGTTTGTACAAGCAACACAAGTGAATAAGGTGCAAATTAAAATAATGTTTTGTCAATCGTTTTAAAGCTTTTTAGTCCGCAAAAACCTGCTGAGAAGTTTTTTTTTCAAAGTAATCATTACCTTCAATATTTCTGGTGCAGGGTGCAAGTCGCATGTTGCAGGATGCACAATGCAAAATAAAGGAAAAAGGATGTATCACAGAAGTCCCTTTTCCCCGTGAAATAAAAGAAATAGAAGACGTCTGCACGCAGGCTACTGGCCTACTGAAAGGATGTGATCAGTCTTTCGAAACCTTTGTAATTGGTAGAGAGAATGAAAGACCTTGATAGCCCAATGTGAACTTGAAATAATGCACCAGAGCACCACCATCATCCTAAAAACTGAAAACATTAGAAGGATATTACTTTTCGGGATGCATGTCAAAGCCTCATAATGTTCTGTAATCTTTGATGATCAACACGTTACCAGTGTTTCAAGAACTTCTACAAACAATGACAAAAATCAGTTTACCTGTTGGAAAGCTGCAGGAACTTTAAGCTTTCTGTAAATCTAACAGGTGTAAAAGAAGCCACCTTCGCACAGGTCATCATAATCATGTAACTTTTCACTGTTTTGCCAATGAAATTCCGTACTTTTCAACCTTTACGAGGATTTGACTCTACTGGAATCACAACGAACATTTGAAAAACGATTTCTTCCAACATTGATATCCCTTTATGATATCCCTTTATAATGGCATAAGCCGCTGTACAAAATGCGGTGTGGGCTCTCAGTCACAGTACAGATGGAAGGGTGAAACACAACGATGTTTACTCTTAAAAAATTTAGCGAGACGGATCAGCCGTGGGAAATTTACCATGTTTTTCCTTCTGGATAGCGTAGCGGATTGAAATAAGTGAATGTTAAAGGTACTTTGACCTAAAAGTATGTGGCACACCCTCTCATTAGGCTGCAATCCTTGCTCAGGATGACGAGGTGTCCTCAAGCAGTAATCTGAACAACTGTGTAACCCAACTCGGTTCACCAAAAGCAAATGATCCTCCAGCACCGCATCTTGGGTTGAAGCTATATCCATCAGGATCTTCGTCATTCGGTATTGGGTTAGCTGAACCCTCAGGTAGAGGCCAGAGATCTTTTCTTGCCTTTCCTTCCTCATCACTACCAGCTGGGGGTAATGCCGTCATGGCTAGGTTTTCTTCAGCCCACTGGTTAAGTATGGCAGCATACTCATCTTCATCACACTCGTCTTCACGAGCTTGGTGCAACAGCTGATGTGGCTGTCTGTCCTCTCTCCAGCTAAGTTGGTGCCAGTGGATTTGAACCCGGGACTTGGCAAATTCATACCGGTACCAATAGTCAGAGACACCAAACACAGGCTTTAGAACCTTGTCATGGTATGACTGCGTATGCAGGTCAAAATAGTTTACCATGATGTGGGTATTCTCTTGCACAGCCTTGTAGCGAGCATTGCTATCATCAGCAAGGTTTACTTCTTTCCCCGTGGTCTGCAAAATGTACTGTTCAAGTAGTCTTCTGAGTGGAGGAAAGTAGAACTCAGCGCAACTTCCAGTCATAAAAAATGAAGCAATCCTTTCTTCTCATTCACCATGAACTCAACCAAGGCTCAAAGCTCTGTCCGCCTTTGATGCCAGTACTGAGCAGTGCCACGCAAATTTGCTCCAAAATACAAGAGCTTGTTGGTGAATGAAGTATCACCCCTTGCTAGTCGCTCCTGTAGATCTCTAACTGTTAACTGGGGATCTCCTAGTTGCTGATCGACAAAGTATCTGCTCTGTTCTAAGGTACGCTTCCTCATGATCATGTTGTGAACAACGAACTTCCATACTTTGTCTAGCAAACCTCCCATCCTGATACCACAGCAGGTGCTCTGCCCAATCATGTAGTGTGGGACACGTTATTGGACGATTGATATGAAAATCGCCTTTTCCATATGGAAACAAGCAGGTGAAAGCCATTGTGAAAAAATATGGAGTTCTAAACTCAGATGCTGGGGTTGTGTCTGCGCTCAGCCATGGGATCACGGGTTGTTCATGACCTCGTTGAACCCGTTCTGTTTCAACTTCCTGGGGTTCAGACACAACTTCATTTATGGCTGCTTCTACCTGTGCCTGCACATTCACTCCTGGCTCAGGAAGAATAACCCCAGAGACTGTCGAGTCATCGCTACCATCTGTTTCGCCTGCATCCAGCTGTTGTGGGGCAGGACCTTGATCGTTCATGTGTTCTGTGCTTTCATCAAAATTGGGCAATTCACCATCAGGTGGTAAATTCTGCAGACGGGCCTCATCAATAACTACGTCAGTGTAGGCAGGATTATTGTCCTTCAGCCAACGGAGAGCACCTTCAACCTGTTGTCTTCTAACCCTAAGGCCCTTATGAGTGTCATCTTTCCACTCCCTTCTCACACGTATGATGTCCACTTCTGCTGGTAGACGAGGCAGAATAGTGGCTGGTTCTTGTACTGCTTGAGGGAATGCAATGCAGTGACCCCTAGAAGCAATTCCTCCATGTTTCAACATGTGCAAATGTACAGTGGGTGCTAGTCTAGCTATCAACATCTGCTCACCATCTGACATTTCAGACAGTTCCTCAGGGACAGACATTGGATCCATGTTGTTTTCCTCTGACAAAACTTTTGGTACCTTCTTATCTCTCCTGCAGCGAGTGCACATGTTTCTTGTGACTTTGTCTTCCAATCTCTGTTCGTTGCAAACTTCACAACAACTGAACATATATGTCATCTGCTCCACCTCAAAATTCCGTATAGCAAAGCATGCATTGTCTTCCACTTCACTTGACCCTGCTGGTGGAGGTGGTGGTAGATCTTCAACAACTTCACGCAGTCTTCTTTCCTCCTCAGTAACTCTCCTTTGATTGCGTCGCTGTCTGTTTCATCTACACCAGGATGCACAAACTCATAGACCACTCCTACTGCCCTTGCTCTGTCAGTTAGACTACTATCTTCTAAGTGGCCATGGTTATTTATTCAGGAACAGGCTGCTGTGCTTCGAATAAGTTGCTTGCTTCCAAACTACGACAGTCTTCTAATACAGTATTCTCCCTTTCAATGTGTTCTTCTGGTAAAATTAATGATTATTATACATAAACTTCAGGATATGCTTTGAACTGAACTGTAACAACCCAATTCAAGCTAGTTAAAGAAAAGGGAAAGTATAACAAAGGTAGCTGTCATGTTTGGATACCCTGGCTAGGTTACATTTCCAATAGCCATCCCCAAACGCAAAATTTGAATACATGTGCATGTGTTAAAAATTAATATTATGTACAATATTTATAATATAATATTATGTATAATAATTTTAAGTGATTGTAATGTACGGTACTATGTCAATTTAATTTTAGATTTTAGTAGATGGTTGATTAAAAAACAGTTATGGACCCTACAAGAACGAGCATCAATTGATCTGATGTACAGTACAAATATGTATAGATTACCCTAACAAACAAAAAATTATGGCGAATCTTGGGCCATACCGGTATAAGGCCTAAATGTGGAAATGATATGAGACCAAATTTCGCCAAATTCCAAGCTACAGAAAGTATATTGGGAAGAAAATTCATGCTATCCATTATATGGGAGAGCTATGGGAATAGAATGCTCATAGAAATCCCACACAATTGGCACATTTGTTTGCTGCCTCACGCCTTGCATACAATTGATATGGGATGTCCACTCTTTTCAAATCCCATATTATTATCCATACCAGCTGACACCATAATAGAATTTCCATATGAATACCAAAAAAGCTCTATTAAGCCCCCCGTCTCTATTAACCCCCCCCCAGTCTAATAAGCCCCCCCCTACCCATTTGGGACATGAGATTTTGTAATTAGTCCCTCCAACCCCAATTCTCTCTTATAAAATCCACTTCATGCAGCCCAGTTGGTTTGTACTCATACATAAACAAATAATACCATAAAGGCTCTAGCTATGGAGGGATGGTGCTAGAGAGGGGGCTTATGTCAAATCAAATACACGCCATTTTAATGTTAAAAAAGGCAATGAAACTTTATTTATACATGGTTAAGATTTAAAGCTGCAAGCTTGTGGGGCCATGTGGGAGAAAACTCTCCGAGCAGAGTACAGAGCCAACAAACTCAGTCCACTTATGACGCTGAGTCATAAGTGGACAAAACTCAAACAATGCAGAGAAACGTTATTTAATAAAGAGCAGCAAGCAGTATTATATGCATAAGTGTATATTTGTTTAAAAACAAACCAAATGGGTTAAAGCGTGAAGTGACCAAGCATTCCAGATCGAATTGGAATTAAGAAGTGTTGGCTTTTGAGGACAGGGGAAAACTGGAGTACCAGGAGAAAAACCTCTTGGAGCAGAGAAGAGAACCAACAACAAACTCAACCAACATATGACGTCGAGTCCACGAATCGAACCTGGGCCACATTGGTGGAAGCCAAGTGCTCTCATCACTGCACCATCCCTGCTCACAGATATTTTAATATAGTTTACTATTCCTGTGGCATTCGATGTCCAATAAATTAACTCAAGCAGATCACTGTTGTTTTCAAATTCAGTGGCTGGTTGGCATTTCCTAAAGACAAAGTTGGTAAAACTAATAGTAATCGTAGATTAGAAAGTGCGTTCGAGTATTGGTAGGTTTGGTATGTTAACCCTAAAACCACCATATGGAGGGCCACGTGGTCCATGATGATCTTTGAACACTAAAAGCACATTGACAGCATCTTGGAAAGCCTCAAAAATATCAACTTTGACTAACACAATATTAAAACATAGTTTCTGAAAATAGTTGTAGCAGCAACGAACAAATTATTGTAGAAATCGGCAATTGTTTGAGCTTTATCCAGACAGTAATCCCCAGAAATTCCTTCAGCTCCTCAGGACTTGTTCCGACCCAACAGGGTTTGTTCCTTCGCATGGCATATTTGGTTGTTTCAGTAACGAAATCGAAATGACCGATCCGTGGTGTAAAAAGGTGTACAAAATATTTCGCAGACATTTGTTTATCCTGATATAACAAATTTCAGTCGAGGTCGTTTCTTGAGGTAAGGTGGCAGATCATCCACTTCAATCGCCAATCCTCGCCACAAAGAACCTTCCCTGCTAGCTTCTAAGTGGCCATGGTTATTTATTTCTGGAACAACAGGCTGCTGTGTTTCTAATAAGTTACTTACTTCCAAATTAAGACAGTCTTCTAATACATGATTCTCCCTTTCAACATGTTCTTTAATTTGCTAAAATTAATGATTATACATGAGCTACATGTAACATTGTAAAATGCAGGGGGCAAGCATGGCAAAGATATTTGCCATGCTTGGGTACCCTTGCTAGGTTCCATTTACAATAGCCACTCCAAAATGCATTTGAATATATGAGCGCCTGTGAAAATATATTATGTACTTTTATTTACTTTTATAAATAATGATTTAAGGTGATTTTAATGTACTATGTCAATCTAATTTTCTTTTAATAACTTTTAGTAGATGGTCAAAATAAAACACTACGGTATATACTGAATTGAAATTGCAAACTATGTCAACGTAACTGGCAAAACCACCATTAACAAACCCACCCACAACAAAAGAATACACAACACCCTACTTAAAAAAGCTGAACATTTTTATATGCAACTATGGGGATGACGGGGGTGGAGAGGACCCTGGGCATACAAGTATGTGGGGCAGTCGACTTTTTGGAAATTTTGTGGTCAAAATTACAAACATAGGGATGGAAAAATGGATAAAATCAAATCAAATATCTCCTCCTTGGGCCCGCTGTACCCCCTTTAAGTATTGAATTTGTTGTTAATCAAATGATGGTAGGTGTACATATAGCACAAATAATTACAGTCAGCTGCAATGATACATGTAAATGACTTTTACACACGATGTTTTTAATTTTATTTTTTCGAGAATTATTGGGTTCAGAGAATTGGTTTCGGTCAATTCTGATAAGGCCACAAAGTTTTCAACGTAATTTTATTTTGTAATAAAACATCTTTTCAAAAGTGTCATTAAACCCAAAACAAGTAGATTCTTTGATGCATAATAAAGATGAACAACTAATTAGCCTGCTTGCACAAAACACACTTGTTTCTCCTGAAAAGGCATTTGTTTATAAGCTGTTTGCAATTATTCATTTATAGGGAGTAAATAGTAATGTTTTTTGCAGTAATAGCCAAAAAGATCATGGGTGAACATAACATACATGTACATAAACATTCATACAAATCCTAAACATAAAAGGGTTTCTAAAAAAGAACTGCAAAATTTTACTTGGTCACTGCAGAGACAGAACTATAATGGTAAAAAAAAGCCTGAAGAAATAACTCTGTTGTTCACCTTTGTTGACTTTGTTTCAATTTTCATGCTTGGTAACTGTAAAATGTGGAATAAGTAAAACCAATTGCATCTCAAAGTTGAAAATTTGAAAAAGCATGTAATCCCATGATTCTATTTACTAGCCACCAATGACATACGTACCTGTATTACATGTAGTAGCCGTTGTTGCAATAAGAACAGGAATTTGATTTCTAATGTTATTCCCAGGAGGAGTATCGTCATAAGCATTGGATTCTATAAAGAAAAAAAGAGCCATTGGTAATTATCGAACTGTAATGCTAGAACTCTTACTCCCCTTGCTCTGTCAATAAGACGACTATCTTCTTTGGTGACGGTCATTAATGCAAGTGCGGCCGCAACACTACTAGAACAGAGACCTGAAAAAAATTTTCAGGCTCTGAGCGGGATTCGAACCCACGACCTCTGCGATGCCGGTGCAGTGCTCTCCCAACTGAGCTATCAAAGCCACACGAGAGCGGTCGTATGCGGGTTAGCCCTTTATATGGACGTTATACTTGGCCCAAGTATCAAGTCTCATGTGGCTTTGATAGCTCAGTTGGGAGAGCACTGCACCGGCATCGCAGAGGTCGTGGGTTCGAATCCCGCTCAGAGCCTGAAAATTTTTTTCAGGTCTCTGTTCTAGTAGTGTTGCGGCCGCACTTGCATTAATGACCGTCATCACTCAATTGCTACTATGGACAAAATTAATTTTATCTTCTTTGGCCATGGTCATTTATTTAGGGAAATAGATTTATTGGTACGTAATGACCGAACTGTAAATTGCACCCTCAGGGGAGTAAATGCAAAATAAAAGTGTGTTTTTAAAGTGATAAGTTCAGTGATGAGCTCCGACAAAACATTTGCTGGATTGCATGGTGCTATTAAACCACTTAAAGCCATCTATCAAAATAATACAGAAATGCTTCCATCTTCCAATGCAAATCGGGAGACTCTGTTCGCAGGGTTCATGGTTGATGAGTCATGCAAAACAAGACAAAGAAACAGTACGAAATATTCAGCCGCAAAAGCAATGAGGGTAAATCCACACAACATAATATAATTTGCAGTACCGTAAATTCAGGAAAATTACTTGAAAATTTTCCAGAGAACGCAGATCGACAAAAATCCACAACCACAATCGGTTGACAAACAATCAACAATCCATAAGGACAATCTAGCAGCAGAATCTTCTATTTTATGGCCAATCAACTTCCTATGGATAATATTCTTTGACAGTATTTTGGATTTCAGCGCCCATTCTCTTTTTGGTATGACTCACTTGGTCCTACTCCCCACTCCTACAACACAGAGTTGCCAAGCAACATATGGCACTCATATGGCATTATTTTAATTTTACCTGGAAATCTTCTCGCCTCATGCTGCTCCACGCATGAATTTCGCCTTTTTTCTTGCAGCTGTTCCCTCTCTACTTCTCGCCGCTCCTCGGTACTATTCCTTCTTATTTCCCGATGGCATTCTCTCTCTCGTGCACTTTCCTCTTCACTCCTGCTCCTTCTCAACTCCCATAGCCGCTGTCACTCTGTTTCACGATCAAACAGTCAACTTTTCTGAGTTGCTTGTTGTTCTTGAAAACTAGTTGGATCTGATCTTTTTTATTCATAATTTTCCCAGTTACATCCACAGTTTTGTATTGCCTCATTAATTGTTACCACAGATGAGGAAACGTGAATTATAGCAGAATTTTGCAGTAGTTGGCATGATTTTGAATTCTTCATTAGTTGTAGAAAAGCTAGTTGTAGAGATCCTCTTTGTCCCAGTAATTTTGACAGGAGATTTTTTCTGGAACGGTTCAAGTAGGTTCTTTCTTTGTTGCGGTTCGTAACATATTCCCCTGACTTTGTTGGTATCACTTGTTTGCAAGAAGAAGTCAAAGTATGGGGTTTGCTTCTTTTTAGTGTTTTTGATCGAGCTCAAGGAGTGTAGATATCCCTGTATTTCAACAGCTACAAAAAAAAAAGAATACGAAAAAAACCCGAGTTACGGACACGCACGTATGCACGATAACATGGTGCTTTGGGCTCTACGAGCACTAGGCACAAGAATTAATTTGTATACTATATAAAGTTATTGATAAGTTTTATGATGAAAAGAATGGCATAAAATACCTTGAGAATCATTGGCGTTGGTTTGTTTCATTGAAGATGATCTGTTAAAAAAAGAATGCAGTGGTTAATTAATAATTAAAAAAAGAACGTAATTTAAATAATAATTCTTACATATTAAAATCTACAAAGAAAACTCATCAAAATAATACTTACGAGGATGCTGAAGGATTTTCCATTGTCCAAAAGTATGTAACTATAAAAATTGTGCAGATGTCTTGAAAAGAACAACGATGCAAATTTTAATCAAAAGCTACAGTATTATCATGACTAGAAAGTGTTAATCATTTATTTTAAGCCTATGATAAATTCAAAACCAGTTTAGTATTGCACAAATTCCTTTGTGATCTGAAAAGTAGATTCAGGTAGGTTGGTGTATATATGATCAATGCAAGTATTGTTATCTGTGGTGGTACATTTAACTAATTGTCTGTAACCATGGTTATTTATAAAGAAATTGTAGAGTGGCAAACGACTAGCAACATTGAACCAGTTAATATTGAAATCACCAATAAAAAGATTGACTTCTGTTTGAAGTGAATCTAAAATACTCTGAAGTGCAGCGCATAACTGTTCTATTGATCGTGCAGGAGACCTATATATTCCAATTATTGAAATATGTGGTATAACAATAAATCTTAGAACTGTTATTTGTATGCCATTTGTATTAGCACAATATGGATATCCTGGATAGCAGTCAAGACAACTATAAACTACAGTTCCTCCATATGGTCGTATATTGGAAGGATTTCTTGCTGGTGCATCATTCCTGAACATGCTGTATTTGTTATCATGTGTTAAATTATACAAACTATCATCATCCAAGTTGCAGAACCTGCTCTCAGCAAAAATACTTACATCAGTACTGGAGTAGTTGAGATCTGCACGTACATCTTTGATGTGCTTATGCAAAGACCTTGCATTAAGATAACATATTTTCAAACTAATTTCTGGTACATTATATAATGGGTTTACTGCAAATGTCAATTGTCCTTCAGTTCTCAATCGATGCATTTCTGTCCGCACATCATCACTAACAGCTATTTTATTCTCACACAGGTCAGTCACATAGAGACCACAATAGTCGTTACTCTACTTAATCCTGCATAATGTATGTGAGGAATTGCCCTTCTTGTATCAAAATTTACTACAATCTTTGTTTCAGTATCACCTTGAGATCTATGAATAGTTTTTGCAGCAGCAGGTCTCAATGGAAATTGTTTTCGCACAACATGCACTGACTTGGATCTGCTAACAGCAAACTGTGTACTAGTAGGCTTAATTGGTGTCCATGTTGGTTCAATGCCATTAATATACAACTGTCTGTTCTCATTCCTTGTCTTTACTCCTACATCTGCATGATCAAACTGTACCCATATGATCCCTGAAGGCTTATCAGTATTATGTGTTTGCATCAGTTTAATAACATTTCCTGCACCATTAGTCATGCCATCATCTGTCCCTGTATTCAGAGATAATCTGCGGATGCGGACGCTGCTCTAAAGTCTATGACTGACTGCATCAGTGATGTTAGGAGCTGGATGATATCAGACAATCTAATGTTAAATGATGACAAAACAGAGTTTCTGATACTAGGTACAAGGCAGCAGCTAGCCAAAGTTAATATTGATAATATTAAGGTGGGCTCTGCTAAAGTGAGTCCTATTTCGGCAGTTAGAAACCTTGGATCATGGTTCGATTCACAGCTCACTATGTCTAGTCATATTAGTAAGCTTTGTTCTGTTGCATTTTACCACCTGTGTAATATTCGACGCATACGCAAGTATTTATCTCAAGAAACTGCGGGGATGCTAGTCCATGCTTTCATAACGTCCCGCATCGATTATTGCAATAGCCTATTGTACGGGCTACCAAGCAACCAGCTTGCGAAAATTCAGAGAGTTCTGAATGCTTCTGCCAAGCTAGTATGTAATGCGCCAAGGTTTTGTCATATTACACCTATAATGCGCGATTTGCATTGGTTGCCTATCAGGGCACGCATCAACTTCAAGGTACTTCTTCTCACGTTTAAGGCGTTACACGGCCTTGCGCCTCAGTATCTACAGTCCTTAATAAGTGCCAAGGCATCACGCTATAATCTTGGGGGTTCTAATACTTTACTCCTAACTATGCCATCAGTGAAGGCTACGCTAGGAGATCGGGCATTCGCCATCACAGCGCCGTCATTATGGAATTCTCTTCCTGGTGAGCTTCGCTCAATCACATGTTTAACTAGTTTTAAAGTGCATCTTAAGACCTTCCTTTTTAGACATGCATATATTTGATAGCGCTAATTATTTATCAATTAGTTTTACCATTTTACCATTAGTTTACCATTTATCAATTAGTTTTAGTTATATGTTTTTAACTTAGTAGTCCTGGCCATATTTTTAGTTTTACATCTATTAGTTTTGTACTTATCTTAAGAATGCGCATCTGATCATTCTTATGTAAAGATGCGCACTAGAAGTGCATAAATTATTATTATTACTATTATATCTCAGTTCTTTCTCCAACTGCTAAGTGTAATATTGAGTGTAATTGTTTAGTCTTCCTAGGATCGCTCGGTATCTGTTTCAATATTTTGTCTCTAAGCTCCGTGATTCAGCTCCAACTACATTATCATGAGCTTTGATAGAATATTTCATACCTGTAAGAGCATTATGAGCTTTGTAGTTAAAATCATTCACTTTTGAATTTTGTATAAACAAATGTGGTGCATCTTTTGGATAGTTTGGATTACTTAATGCAATGCAGCGAGTCCTTACTTTTGCAATGTCGCCATTTGTATGATTACCTTCTCTTAATCTGTTCAATAGCTCAGCAAATTCTTTGCTGTCCCTTTGCCTCATTATTTGTTTCAGTTCAAACATTTTGAAAAGCTCTTACCACACATTAGGAGCAAGAATTCCATATTCATCATTGTTCATGTTCTTGAATATATAACCATCCATCACTGGTTGTAACTGGAATAAATCCAATAGCAACTATACTGACTGCACCGGAAGGTAATGAAGTACCTTTGATATCTTTGAGTCTTCTGTTTATTTGAACAGTGAACATGGTATTTCCCACCATAGATATCTCATCAATAAATATCAGTTTAATTCCACCTAGTTGACATCGTATTGTGTTAAGTCTACTGGAGTCAAGGCGTTTGTAGTTTCTTAATGACTGACTTGCTGGTATTGCAAGAGCACTATGAATGGTATTTCCCTTAATGTTATATGCCGCTTTTCCAGTAGGTGCTAGCATCAATACTTTTGTTTGTGAAAAATCAGTGCCAGGTCTAGTATTGTAATACTTCAATGCAGCCTGATATAAGGCTTTAGTGACGTGATTTACCAACACCTGCACCACCACTAAGAAAACAGTAAAATGGTTCTTCAGGTCTTAATCGGATGCAATACATGATAGAAAATTTCTTTTTGTTCTTTATTCAAAGTTTGTTCCATATGCCTGTATTCATCGTCTGGTAATTCATTCATTGTCAGTGGTTCACTATTGTCTACAGATGGTATTCCTAAATCATCTGATAGATTATAATTG